>CM024212.1:11906465-12084244 GCA_013435755.1 Amphilophus citrinellus | reverse complement strand
CTCCTTCCTCTTCCAGACGAACAGATTTCAGATATTTTAACCACATTTAAGAATGAAGTAGCTTGTTATAGGCCACATATCATAGAACATGTTGTTTGTTTGCAGGTGAAGCATCCTCTGCGTGAGCCTCAGGTGGAGCTGCTCGGACTTCCTGTCGACGACTACGCGGTCCGAGTTCGCTGCCGCGCGCGGCACTCCAAGCTCTGGAGCGACTGGAGCTCCACGCTGTCGATGAGCGTCCCCCCGAGGCCGTCTGCAGGGCCATCAGCAGGCAGATGGGATGATGGTGCTGATTTACAGGCTTTTTGTTTTGATTAGTCACCTGGTTTATTTGTTCGTTATTTTAGTTTTAGTTGTAGTGAATACAGCAACTAGTTTCATCATTTTTTATTTATGGGTTCCTGAAATTCATTTTTCTCATTAGGTCTTGTGTTGAATGGATTTAGTTGCACATACACAAAGCCCTTATATTTACCTCTTAGCTGAACTTTATAATGCAGGCATAAAAGACATTAATAACTTTGAAAAATCCAGTTAAAAGCTCTGAATACAAAATCAGTGAGGAGGAAAGAATGCATGTGTCAAACATCTACAGCTCAACATTAGACATTAATCCCACACAGGAATGCTGAGTCTGAGTCTTTCCAGGCCATAATTAGAGCTAAGCTCTGTAAGTGCATTAAGCGTACTCGTCTTATATGCATTATGGGTGTTAAAATAATAAGAAAAAAACTGACAGCTTCTCAAACACAGAAAACAGCAGCGTCTCTATGAGAACTTTAACTTTTCCAATTAAATGTGCCACTGAAGGTGTAACGCTGCTGGAGAGCACGAGTTGGAAACTGACTGACTGTGTTTTACCTGTGCAGGTAAACTGCTGGTGCTGATTCTGCTGACTGGAGTCGGTGTTGGGGCTCTGCTCGTTATCACCTTTAGTCTTGTTCTACAGAGGAAGAGGTGAGAAAACAACATCCCTGTGTACCTGTAGGCACATCATTTTAAAAATCAAAGTTTCAAAATAAAACCGTTAATGAGGATATGGAGTTAATTTATAATGATGATGTGTACTTAGACCTCTCAGGACATCTGATAGGTGACTGCAGAAGACTTCATTCGGTGCTTTGAAGCTGAAGTGATGAATGAAAATAAATGTTTACTCAGAGCAGCCGTCATCTTGTTTGTGTGCTGCCATTTTCAAACCTCTTCTCTCCTCTATGTTCACCCTCAGAATACAAGAGTACATCCTGCCACTGCTCCTGAAGGTAACACACACACATGCAGCACTGCTTTAAGAGTTTTAGCCATTAGTCCTGATCTTGTTCTGCACTTTTATTTCCATCCCTCTGTTTTTTTTTTTCTCTCCTTCCCTTTTATTTGTGCCTGATTTGTCTCTGTACAGCTTTCCTCCTCCTTATCTTCCTCTCATTTCCTTTAACACCGTTCTTCCTGATCTTTTTCTGCTTTCTCTCCATCCTCAGAAGGGGAACTTGGATGAAATCAGCCGTTATTTCAGTAAAATCCACAGCTACAAGCCTCACAAGCTTACAAGCTGCTCTGAGGAAGTCTGGGACCGCATGAGTGCCACTGACATCTATGTGACCATACCAAAGGACAGCAGTGACACAGAATCAGAGAGGGACACAGTAAATGTGCCCTGTGACCCGGTGCCCACAGAAGTGTCCACCCACCATCAGCTCACAGCCTCAAACCCGACATCATACGTGCAGAGTGTGCCGTCTTACTGCTCCTTGCCCGCTGATGCGGTCGCCCCGTCTCTGAATGTTTCTTCCCCGTGGCCGATGCTGAAGATCGTATCTCTACCTGGGACGGATTACAGCATGTTGGAACATCCCGGCGTTCCCAATGCCGTCCCCACTCCAGACCTCACTTCCAGCACCAGCCACTCACCGCAGGACATCTACACCTGCATCCAGCTCTTGAATGAAAGTGGGGAAGTGCATCTGGCGCCGTGCTGCCGGGAGCTCCCGCCTCTCCCAAAAGCCAATTTAGATCCTGGAGAGAAGGAGGACAAGAAGAAGGAGGCAACCGACCACCAAACATGGAGGAATGATGGCGGCAACTCTGAGAAGAGCGAAGCGGCTGTCACTCAGCCGCTGTTGCTGCTGGCAACAGCGGCTGAGTGACAGGAAGTAGATCCAGAAACTTTGAAAAAAATGCATCCAGCGTGGAGACTTTTAACAGATGATGAAATCTGCTGTAACCTGCTGGTTTGACTGGAAAATGATCCTGTGCACTTTTTTTATTTTGAAAAATAAAACAAACTGCAGAATAGGACAAAATAAGAATTCAGGATACTTAAAGAAAAAGGACAAACCAACAAGACAATTAAGTCAGAAACTGCAACCAGAGGGTCGCTCTGCAAGGTCAGCAGTGACGTTATTTTATGGTTAAAAAGCAGGAATTGTTTTTGTTGTGCTGGGGTAAGCATCATTTGGATGCTGAGGCTGCTTTTGTAGATCTCAGGATCAGGTTTAAGTAAAACATTTACCTGATGTATTACTGCAGTCAGAGTTAGCAAGTCTCACCTGCTGTGTGAGAAACAGATGTTTTTTTTCTGAGAGCATGCAATAGTTTTTAAGAAGGGTGGGTAGTGTAAATGGTTTATAATGATTTATTTTTATTATAGAGTTTAAAAAAATCTTGCAAATGGAAAGCCAACCAAACTGCCAGATAAGCTGCCAGATCCTCGTACATGCAGTTTGTTCTTTGGCAGTGAAATCCAGCATCATGTGAGACCTCAGGGATGAGAAACTTTTATTGGCGTAAGTCTCACTCAGCTGTATGAAGATGACAGGCCTGCTGTAGTTTGTTGTGTAGCTCAGCAGCCACTGATTCAGCCACCAAGCCGCTCGAACCCTCGGGCTTCAGATGTGAAGTCGGACACTTTGTCAAATACAGGTCAGAGTGACTTATTCCCGGGAAACACTGACACTGTGTCTTCATCAACAAACGCTGGGAGGTTAAAGAAAAACAAAACATGTAGCCTATAAAATGAAATGTCCTCTGTCCTCACACACATTTTCTGTCCAAAGGAAAAAAATAAGTGTGTAACTGCTGAGGTCACACGCAGCGACCGACAGTAAGAGTTTGGCGCCCTTGTGCAGATGTTTTACATGTTTTAAGCTTTTTATGTTACTGCAGTAAAATTCCCTCCATCCATCACTTACCCCGGCTGACCCAGAGTCAGGCTTTATTTAAGGCAGATGTATAAATATGTTACTCTAACTCTACAGCTGACTGCAGCTCAGAAGGATGAGGCTGGCTCAGATGGGTAGAGCAGTGACCATGCCTTAGTGGCCCTTTAAGCTTCGATGATAAACTATCACACCCTCCTTTAGAGAGTCCCTGCAGTCCAATGTTCATCCTTCCAAACAAAGTTTTCCATTGAAATTCATTTGTTAACTGCAGGAATTCATTCATTCATTCATCAGCAGGTATGATCTGGAACTTACTTTGGTTGTTTTTTGTAGTGTTTCATTGCAAAACTTTTGTTGGTGCACATTTAACTGTTTCAAAGTCCTTTAAAAAAAAAAAATAAAAAATTCTCAATCTTTTTAAAATATATATAAATAAAGTTTCGACCATCTGGGTCGTGTGGGCACTGATTTCTTGTGTGTGCATTTTGTTTTGCTTTTTTCATCTTACATTGTTGTAAGGTGGCAGTGTTGAAAGTTTCTGAAAGTGTACAGCAGTCATGCAGAGCTACAGAACCACAAACCTGCCTCTTATTAAACATGTTTATCTGTTAATTCAACTCTTGATTAACGAGGAAGGAAACAAACCTGCAGGAGGAAAAGTGCTCAGAGTCACAACACACAAGAGGAAGCAGAAAAAAATGAATTCTTTAATCATACTCTGGATCTTGTCCTGACATATGGCATTGAAACTGAAGACCTAACAGTATTGCCTGAAAGCCCCCTCCTGTCTGATCATTTCTTAATTACATTTACTTTAATGGATTACACAGCAGTGGGGAATAAGTTTTATTACAGTAGAAGTCTTTCTGAAAGTGCTGTAACTAAGTTTAAGGATCTAATTCCTTCATTATTATGCTCTTCAGTGCCAACACAGTGCAGACCAGCTACCTAAACTCCCAGTGAGGTCGATTATCTCATCAATAGTTTTACATCCTCACTGCGTACGACTTTGGATACTGTGGCTCCTCTGAAAAGGAAAACCATCCCAAAGATTATTCTTCATGTTCGGCTGCTTTCAGCACTGCTGGTATTTGTTTAGACTCTTTCGCTCCAGTTGATCTTTCGGAGTTAACTTCAATAGTTGCTTCCTCCAAACCATCGACATGTTCATTCCTACTAGACTGTTCAAAGAAATTTTTCTAATTATTGATGCTTCAATCTTAAAAATGATCAATCAGTCTTTATTAGTTGGCTATGTACCACAGGCCTTCAAGGTGGCAGTAATTAAACCGCTACTTAAAAAGCCATCACTGACCCAGCTGTCTTAGCTAATTATAGGCCAATCTCCAACCTCTGATTTATGTTTGAAGTTTTTATCACTGCATCTTTCAGTGGCAGCTGCTGTATTTTCGTATGCTGTATGTAGCATTTTTTACTTAGGTTTTCACACAAAGTTTTATTTTATTAAGCAGAAATGTTCCTGGTTGAGCAGAAGGAGAGTCAGAGTGAGGATCAGTTCAGTTCAAGCTGCAGATGTGTTTTCTACTGAAAGCAGACAGCAGCAGAGTAGAAGACAGAGCTGAAAGTTTCTGCCTCTTCTATTTTTTATGCTGTTTATTAATGAAGCTCTGCTGAGTCAGTGTAGCTCAGCCAGTCTGTTTCTCTCAATTTATTTCATTTGGATCTCCGTGTTTAAGTGAATGGATAACACATACTGATATTTACAATCAGCCCTGACCGGCAGCATGTTTCTATCAGCCGGTACTCGGTGCTATTTAAGCCGTTTCTGACGTGTGCTCCACAGCTGTGCGATCAAACACTGACAGGTCCAAACACCCTTGGCTCCACTTCCTGTTTGTTGCTTAAGACAGACAACATGCAGTTCTTTTCCTCATAGGTGAGCAGCTGTTCACCACCACATCAGCCTGCGTTATTGGATCAGTCAGGTACAGCTACTGATGTAAATTATTTGGAGTATATGATGTGAACTTTAAAAGTGGACTGGCCTAGATATACGAAACATTTTTTAAACGATTGGAGATGCCGGGGATTGAACCCGGGACCTCATACATGCAAAGCATGCGCTCTACCACTGAGCTACATCCCCGATATGATTATGCAAGAATTTGTCTAATATGAAACGTCCCGGACAAACAGCGGAAACAGAAACTGTCAGGGCGCATCAGCACCAATGTGAACGAACTGGGCTGGATTGATTATAATGTGGGGCATATATGCGTTATATGCTCTATAGAGCGAGTACAATAACGTAAAACATGAGCTGTTAATGTAAAACAGCTCATTTCTTGATTTTATATATAAACCCTGCATAAATCCTGCTGACCACAGTCTGTTTGCCAATATAAGCAAAGATATTAAACATAAAATACAAACAGAAATCAGATTTTGGAGCGACCCCGGCTCTGATAACAGGATGGCTTTCTGCCATCTAGCGGCCACAAGTGGGAACTACAAAAACAGGAAAGTTTGAATAGTTACACACGAACACTAGATGCTGTTAGCTCTTTAGCGCTAAATTACACTCAAGTTCATTGTTTCTGACCAAAGTACTACAGCTCGGCTTTATCTGACACTTAATGGCAGTGTTTTCAATATTTATGTGTAATAAGGGAGGACATTTTATGTAGAAAAGTTCTCTCTCGGCAGGCTAAGTTAGCTCTGGCTAACTAGTGTAAGCTAACCCACAGAATAACAGTGGAAACTGACAGTCCCATCACCAGATCTCAGTCTTAAGGGGGGCTTATGAAATCCATCGGGGGGGCACCACTATTATTAGATTGATTAGTGATCTGGCTTGGGTGCGCGGGCCAGGGCGGGCCCAAGCGTATCAGTGGGCGGGCACGGCCCCCTAGGGCCCGCCCATAGCGACGGGTCTGGAAACTGAGCTGTAATTAGCACTAGCTTCACTGCTGACTCGGGTTCATTTCTGTAGCAGCGTTAGTTTAAAGGGTGAAACAGCCGATAATCACATGAATTACAGCAACAGCCTCACTGGCCAGAGCTGTCCTGCCCTCTTGTGGCCACAAGGTGGAACGACAACTGAACCGTCAAGCCGGAGAAATCACACATAGAAAGAACTTCCTGTGAGACCTTTCAAAATAAAAGGAAGCACCTGTAGTTACGGGCAGTAACCTTTAGAGGGGGTGTATCCTCGTGGATATCCTGAACAATTTTCTAACAGCAGAAAAGTAATTCTCACTTCTCTTAATGCAGTTCTCACCACCCACACCTGTCTTTCTCGTTGTTTTTATACACACTGCTGTTGTTTCTAGGGTTCACTGCTAAAGATATTTGTTACTGTATTGTTGCATAAACTCACCAGTTTGTACTTTTATGAGTCACAACTCTAGATTGTTCACTTTCAGTCTATTAAATGTCCGTCATTAGCAGTTATCAGTCCCATAAGTATGGTTCAGACTGGCTCTCCTGCACCTACTAATAACGGCCATACAGACTGATAATGTTTGAAGCAGGTGATGCTGTCCAGCTTTGCATTAGTGTGTTCAGTCAAATTACTTCAAACTTTTTCACGCATGTGTGACAGCTGGGAAAGGCTCCCGTGATTGGCCGATTAGATGGTTACATTATTAACGAGCAGTTGAACAGGTGTACCTAATAAAGTGGCTGCTGTATGTATGTAGTGTGACTTAAGTGGACTTCACAGCTTTGCTCTCAGATTGTTTATATTTGTTTTGTCTGGTTTCTGATGCAGTTTCATGAGGATTATTTTTTGCTTTTCTCCATTTCAGCAGTTTTGTAAAGTTTCAAATAAATTCTTCACATTTCATTTTTGTGTCTGAACACTTTTTTTCTGCATCAGGCCACATTTCTGCAGTTCTCTTTCCAAAGTCAGTCAGCTTTGATAAAAGTTCAAAACCATCTGATGTGTGAGTCTTAAAGTGGTTTTGAAAGTTTTTATTCATTCATCAGAGTTGAAGTGACTGACTCTTCATGTTCTGACATGTGAAATCTTGCATTGATGAACGTGTAAGCTCTCTAGTTTCGGTTGCCTCGGACATGTGGTTACTCAGATTATGTCATTATTTGGACTGTATGATACACTTCAAAAATTTAATGGATGTATTTTGCTTTGGCTCACACTGCCAGCAGTTCATGAAAGATTGAATGACAGACCAAAACCTCTACTGCCATCTAGTGGCAAACCTAATATCACTGTACAGCTAGGCAGCTCTAAGTGAAAGCTGGTCTACACTGACTCAGACTCCACTGCTTCTAATAATAAGGAGCGGTGGCGATGAAGGCTCAGGGTAATTGATTGCAACGCTTTAACTCAAACAGGCTGGTCAGGAGCCAGCTACACAAAAAAAACTTGAAACCCGAAAACACTAACACACAGCAGGACCGTCAACATAGACATTAAAAAGACGAGGACCCGAACAAAGAACAGAGGAATACTAAGGGCTTAAATACACACGAGGAAATCCGGGAGAGCGGAAACAACAGGGAACAACAGGTGAAACAAATTAACCTAATAACACAGGGGAAGTAAATGAACACAACACACAAGGAGCATGAGACTACCAAAATAAAACAGGAAGTGACCAACATGACACATGCAGACCTAACACAGAAGACGTGACAAAGGGGAGCAGACATTACACAAAGACACAACAAACTGCGAAGACAAAACTATAAAACACAACCCAAAATTACAAAACAGAACTAAACAAAAAGGAACTCAAAACACTGGGCCACCGGCCCAGGACCATGACAGAATGATTGGCCGCACTGCTGTGTTGAGACAGGAGCGAGAAAAGAGCAAAAGTTGGTTTTCTGTATGGTGTAAGTTTATCTCTGTTAGCACATTTTAAATAAAGACAGCAAAGATATTTAATGGATTTTTATATTTAATGGCTGTATTTTGTTTTGGCTCACACAGCCAGCAGTTCAGACAGACCAAACCTTCTACTGCCATCCAGTGGTGAAACTAATATCACTCTACAGCTAGGCGGCTCTAAGTCAGGGGTGTCAAACGCAATCCCTGGTCGGGCCAGAATTGGAAAAAAAATTGGAAAACAGTCTAAGTCGTGGGCCAAACAGGACTAACATTTATTGAACAGTCTAAAACTAAAACTATTTTAATCAGCAATATGAATTTGAATTGCCAGAAAACAGCAACATTTTCCTCAGCACAGTAAATAAAATATAAAATTATGTTTTTCTTCAAAAATAACATCAGGGAAAATGAAACTATTTCAAGCTGATGAAAATTTGCAGTTTTTTCAGGTAAACACTGATGTGAATTTCTGTGCATCAAAGTCAGAAAAATGCTGCGTAAACTATGCAGTGTGTCACGTTTCTCAGCAAAAAGTGCAGCTGCAAACACAGCGGACACATTTGAAAGGATACATTTCCAAGTGCTTTATAAATTAAATGTATATTATTACACAAAAACAAGGGGCAAAGATGCACAAATCCAAAAACAGACTAGTGAGCAGACAGCAGCAAACGTAAATTCTGTAAGATCAAACTTTATTTGTATCAGAGCAGTTAGTTCGTGGCAATGTAGTTAAGCAAGACTGACTTCACTGTGTGGAGTCTGGTTTCACCGTGTGACAACATAGTATTACTGCAACGTTTGTAAAATCTTTTTCAAAATTTTGTAATGCCAAATACAATAAAAAAAAAACAAATGCTAACTTATTGGCCACTTGAGTAGGTGGCCCATGCAAAGACCCAGTACAGCAGACTAATTCAGGCCTAATGATGTTCATGCGTGTCTGTAATATTACACACATTTAGCACATGATTGATCAATTAATCCCACATGTTGCTGCTATCTTATGAACAGTTGGTTGTGGAATACTTTTTTTCAATAGTATAATTTGTTGAGGTCTTATTATGCAATGGTCGCTCTTGCACCTGACACAGTGTAGAAAACTAACACTAATGAAAACATTGAAAGCATTAAACAAAAAATACAAACTAATTAAAACTAACTGAATTAGAGGAAAAAGTTAAAGTGAAATAAAACTAAACTATAATGTAAAATCCAAAACCATTATACCTAGGTCCACATACACTGTATTACCAAAGGTATTCACTCACCCATCCAAATCATTAAATTCAGGTGTTCAAATCACTTCCATGGTCACAGGTGTGTAAACCAAGCATGAATGAATAAAAAAAACACAAATAATAAGCAAATGAATGACAATAATGAACATAGTAAAGAAAAAAAAAGAAAAACAGAGATCCTGCATATTACTGTTAGTGGCCATGCTTGGAGAGAGGCATGGCTGCAATCCTGAAATCATAAAAAAGGTCATGTTTGATTTGAGGCCCACAAGAAGCCAGGACCTGCAGCAAACACCTTTTTCTTCATCAGACTTGATGTAGAAAGATGAGCATCCATTCACGCTTCACAAAATCCTGGGGTGTTTGGCCCTACTCAAGAAGGACAAACTTAACTCCTTGTCCTGGATTTCATGAAGGAGGGCCTGTAGCTGCTGGAAATTCTCTTCATCCAGTCTGCAGATGAATAAATAAAGAAACAAATAAGCTAATCTATTGTTCTGAGCAAAGAGAGATGATTTCTCAATAGTGTTAGTCTGTAGGTGAAACGTTGCTTCTTTCCAAATCATTACCTGAGCTGTGAGATATAAGGCAGACACTGCTTGAAACTCCTCACTTCACTCTCTTCATGTGAGCAGCCTGTCAGCTTCACTTGTTTCTTCTCTGGTTGGAGTTTCAGCACTTCCAGGAGGATGGAGGTCTTTCTCTCTGAGAGATCTATGAACCAATCTGCAGGAGTTGACTGGAAAACTGACTGTAATGATGGAAGGACACTCAGACCCGTTTTAGTCTCATAGTCCTTCACATGGGAGCACAGATCAAGCAGGAAATCACACTGATTGTCAATATGAATATTATAATCATTAATCTTGCACGCTTCAAAAGGGAATGTTTGATATGTGCACACTGATGATAACAGCTCCAGTATCTTCTCTCCTGTCTGCTGTTCTCTCTCTGCTGCTGTACAGAACAGATTCCCAAAGAACCTGACTGTTTCTTGAAGACGTGACCTCTTATGATGAACACTGGAACAATAAGAAGGAAACATTTAGTGATGATTTGATCTCAGCTGCATAAACACAACCACACACTACTGATGGACTCCATCTTGTCCATGTGTGTCCTGTATATAATGAAAGTCCATTTTAAAGCCATCAGAGCAGCTGAACATTGTTTTTAGACTGTTACTGACTCACAACACAAACACTAATCCTGTGTGTGAAATCACTGCGTACTGAACTGTAACTGTCATTTTATTTGCTGTCTGACTTTAGAGAGTCAAACACTAAATATCAACAATATAGAAACACACAGAGTGGAACACCAACATCTACACTTCATATGTTGGACAACAGCAGCTTCAGCTGCTGCTGAGATCACACACATGTGTTAATTACACTTATTCTACAGGTGGAGACACAAAGTGATGAAGACTCTGCTGTCTGAAATCTTCCTCTGTTGTCACTATAGAGCTGCTACAATTTTCATCATGGCCAGTAAAGTTTCAATTAGATCAAAGCAGGTAACAAAATGTAATGAATCAATTCAACTACTTAACTAACATTTATTGAGTAATTTATTGATTTTGGTTTTTATTCATTTACTTTTGAAAGTGCTGTGAAATTAGCGTGAAAATAATGCTTCTGCTAAGATTTCACCAGAAGACCCTAAAGACCCTAAAGCGGGATGTATAGTTAGTTTCACAGTAGTTGTTACAGAGCTCAAACAATAATGTAGAATGAGCAGGGACAGAGCTGAGTCAGAGTGGGCAAGAAGGGAAGGGGGGCAAATTACAGGGGATCCGTAGCTGAGTCCAGAGCTTCCAGAGTGTTTCTGAAAGCAGAAATTACTTTAACCATTACAAGTAAAATCCATTATCAGCAATTCACACTAACATAAGCAACTTTATTTAGGTCTGGTTCGGCTGCTCAATCATATTTCATAAACTGATCTCACATGTATATAATACAGAATTCAAGGCAACAAGCAGCTAAAAAAATGGGGAAAAAAATTGGAGATGTTTACAGAGTAAAATACTTATCTCTAAAATGGTGCAGAGATGAAACAGGCCAACATATCAATATATAAATTGCAAAATAATTTTCAAATGTATGGAGCTTAAAATATTCCTATACCTTATTTCAGAGCAGCTCTCTTCTTATGTAGAGTTAATCCTGTAAAGTAGAATTCATGTACCTGAGCTGTGAGATATAAGGCAGACACTGAAGGAAACTCCTCACTTCACTCTCTTCATGTGAGCAGCCTGTCAGCTTCACTTGTTTCTTCTCAGGTTGGAGTTTCAGCACTTCCAGGAGGATGGAGGTCTTTCTCTCTGAGAGGTTTATGGACCAGACTGCAGGAGTTGACTGGAAAACTGACTGTAATGATGGAAGGACACTCAGACCTGTTTTAGTCTCACAGTCCTTCACATGGGAGCACAGATCCAGCAGGAAATCACAACAGCTATATTTCACAGGGAATCCTTTGTATGTGCACACTGATGATAACAGCTCCAGTATCTTCTCTCCTGTCTGCTGTTCTCTCTCTGCTGCTGCACAGAACAGATTCCCAAAGAACCTGACTTCTTCACGTGACTCCTCAAAATAAACCCTGGAACAATAAGAAGGAAACATTTAGTGATGATTTGATTTCTGCTGCACAAATATAACCACACACTAGTGATGGACTCCAGCTTGTCAATGTGTGTCCTGTACATTTGCTGCAGTAGTAAAACACTAAATATTAACAATACAGAAACACAGAGTGGAACAAGAACATCTACACTTCATATCTTGGACAACAGCAGCTTCACCTGCTGCTGAGATGACACACATATAAATCACACTTATTCTACACTACATCTGTAGGTGGTGACACAAAGTGATGAAGACTCTAGTGTCTGAACTCTTTATTGGTTGCTCACTGTAGAGCTACCACAAGATTTTCAAATGTCAGTAAAGTTCCCTGCAGCCAGGAGCTAAGAGGGCAGCTTAATTTGACTAATTAAATAATTATTTCCAATATATATATTTTTTTCATGTTATTTGAAAGGATGATGGTCGGGGGCAGCACTGTGGTGCGATGGTTAGCACTGTTTTGTCAAAGGAAGAAGGTCCTGGGTTCAAATCAGCTGTGTGGGCTTTATATTTCCCCCCTTGTCTGTATGAGTTCCCTCTGTATACTCTGGCTTTCTCCCACAGTCCATAGACATGGACATGGTTCACTGATGAGCCTAAATTAGCTGTATGAATATGAGTATGAATGGTTGTCTGTCTATGTTAGCCTGTCCATGGTGTACCCTGTTCCTCACCCTGTGACAGCTGGTACAGGCTCCAGCCACATACTGACCTTAAAGGTTTGATGTGTTGTGAATGCACAACACATCAAACCTTGAAGAGGATGGGCTATGGCTCCCTCACTCATGACTCATGTCTCAAACAAGATGGCTGCCGATGCGTGGGTGTGTAAGTTAGCCGCTCCTGCTCCTTCGCTGCAAAAGTGTCAGAAGATTCCAAAGGTACATAAGGACATTGAGTTATCAACAAGATTAATGACTCTCCTTATATTGGTTTATCTCTTATGTTTAACCTACCCAAGAAGAGCAGACAACCAAATACTCCCTACGAAGAGGAGTCAACACCTACTGGCAACGCGCTTTTTGGACTGTGGCCGTGTAAGGATACTATCAGGCCAGCAGCGACAACTTCGTCTGGCTAAACCACAATTATTGGAAGCTGTTAATCTAGTAATATTGATACTCTTGGCCGGGGATATTGAAGCAAATCCTGGACCTGAGCTTTATAGCCCAAACACAGCTTGTTGGGTTGGGCTGCAGCTAAATAATTTATCAGCTGGACTATCATTTCGGCCTCCATTAACTCCGCACTTATCTGGGTTTTCAATCTTGCTATCAGGGTTACAGCTTCAATCACACGGTTTATCTGTTTGGTCAACTGATTTGTCATCTTACTTGGCTGGGCTGCCGATTCAGCAGGATGGGAGTCTTTTACCGCAACCAACTGGACCGCTGCTTCAGTCTACTAGGACGGTGTTACAGCTAGCAGAGCCACTGGCTTCGCAGCTGGTCGGACTATTTCCTCAGCTAGCCAGGATGAGATCGCAGTTAATGGAGCCATCGTCTCTACAACCTGTTGGGCAGCTGCTGTGGCAAGCCAGGCTGCTGTCGGACTCTGTTAGGCTACCGTCAGGCCCGGCCGGGCAGTTGTTTGGGTTGGCTGGGATACCCTTGCATTTGACAAAATTATTAATATTGCTATTAGGGTCACCGTCACATCTGATTGGGCTGCTGCCGCAATTATCTCGCCAACCATTCCAGACGGCTGAAATGTTTGTACAACCGGCGGAATTACTGCATGGACAATTTCTTGGACTGTTCTCTGTGAAAGCCAGGCTGCCATTTGACCCGACTGGAGTATTATATGGACAATTGTTGCGGCTGCACGGACTACAGCCAGCTAGATTATCAACTTTATCGTCATACTCCTCTGGGTTGCTTCTACATCAGACGGAACTATCTTCTCCACTACAACATCGCAATCAGGCAATCATTAAACAACGTAAGTGTAAATTGTTTAGGACTTTAAATCATGCACGTATATTATGGGATCCGAGGTCCAAACCTAAGGGACTTCTTGTAGGACACCTTAACATTAGAAGCATCATACCTAAGTGTGATCAAGTGCAACATCTATTATACAATTCAAACCTGGATATTTTGTGCATTTCTGAAACATGGTTGCGTGCTAACTCCCCTGATGCCTGTCTTAACATAACAGGTTATAGTATTTTTAGGAGGGACAGACCTCAGGGGAGAGGTGGTGGTGTGATGTTCTATGTTCGGGATACTATAAAATGTGAACAGATCCAATGGAAGTCCCCAATTAGTATAGAATGTTTGGGCTTAAAGGTAAATCTCTCTCCACAAATGCAAATAACATTTATTGGTTTATATAGACCTCCAACATCTACAAATGCCTTTTACGAGGAACTGCAAGTTATTCTTAAACATTGTAATTTAAAAAATGAATTAATTTTGTTAGGGGATTTTAATGTAAACTGGAATATAAAACCTGGTCGGAAACAATTAAAAACATTAGCAGATAATTTTGAGCTTAAACAACTTATTACAGAACCAACTAGGATTACTAGCTCTTCAAAAACTTTAATCGATTTAGTATTTAGCAATAAAATTGAAAGAATACAAAAAACATATAGTTTAGTTACTGGTCTATCTGATCATAATATGATCCTTCTTTCAAGAAAATTATCAAAAAATAGAACAAATCAAATTACACACAACATTAGTTATGAAATAAACAGAATACCAAAGAGAGAAATGCCAAATCTACAAAAAGCATTGAATCAAATAAATTGGTTAGATTATCTGAATGATAAAAATGCAGAAGACAGCTGTCAAACTTTTATGACTGTGGTTCAAGAAACCTTAAGTAAATTCACGAAGAAGTTTAAAATAAAGTCTGGAAGAAAGAATCATCTTCCTTGGTTAGATAACAACATTTGGTCTCTAATGAAACAACGAGATCATGCTCTTAAAAAGGCTTTGAAGACAAAAACTGTATGTGATAGACAATTATTTACCACGCTTAGAAATAAAGTTGTTAAAGAGTTGAGGACAGCAAAAGCAAATTTCTTCATTAATATAATTAATAAGGCAAAAGGGAATACAAAGCAGATTTGGGATAATTTAAAAAAAATGGTAGGAATTAATATTAAGAATCAATACATAAAAGAGCTTCAAATTAACGAAACTTCAATCTGTGAACCAAATGAAATAGTGCAGGTCCTCAATACATATTTTATAGATTCAGTAAAAAATTTAATAACTACTGATTGCATTGTGAACAAACAGGTTGGATTCCTCGATACTACAGCACCAGTTTTTAGTCTGGCTGCTATATCTCATTCAATCGTAGAAAAGATCATATGTAATCTCAAGAACTCAAGAGCTAAAGATGCATTTAATATGGACACCATTTTTCTTAAGAACAGCAAACAGTCTTTTATTGTGCCAATTACTAATATCATTAATAAGTCATTTAATGAAAGGGTTTATCCTAGTTGTTGGAAGATTGGAGTTATCACTCCAATCTTCAAACACGGAAATCCATTGATGCTTAATAATTATAGACCTGTAAGTATATTACCGGCTGTTTCCAAAATAATTGAGAAATGGGTTGCAGATCAGCTCGTTGAGCATTTGTACACTAGCCCATATACATTAAGCCCAATGCAGTTTGGGTTTAGAAAACATCACTCCACCGATACAGCCCTATGCCATTTTTTAGAATATGTTAAAGGTAAAATGGATTCCGGGGGAGTTGTTGGTGCAGTGTTCATTGACCTAACAAAGGCTTTTGATACTATAAATCACAAAATCTTATTATATAAATTGACATCTTTTAATATGTCACAAAACACCTTAGATTGGTTAAAATCTTATTTATCACAACGACGGCAATATGTGCGCATACAAGATACTAAATCTACCATTGCGGAAAACAATTCTGGTGTGCCCCAAGGCTCAATCTTGGGCCCATTATTGTTTAGTTTGTTTATCAATGACTTACCACTAATTTGTCCACCTAATGTAGTGTGTCAGTTGTATGCAGATGATGCAGTTTTCTTTGTTCATGCAAAAAGCAACCAGGAAGCTGCATCACTTTTATCAGCTGCTCTAGTGAAAGTCTCATGTTGGTTACAAGAGTCGCAGTTACATTTAAATGTTTCAAAGTCTGTCTGTATGTTCTACTCAAAAACACCTAGTAAAGACATATATCAAGATGTGCTAGTATCTGGTACCAAACTGAAAGCTGTTTCTGAATTTAAATATCTGGGAGTCACCCTGGACTCACAATTAACTTTTAGACAGCATATAAAGAAAATTGTTAATAAATTAAAATATAATATTTCAAATTTTAGGCAGATTAGAAGTAATTTGACAGATAATTCCGCTAAATTATATTTTAACTCTATGATTATGTCTCATTTTCAGTACTGCATGACTAGCTGGACATTGACAAACAGAACGATAATGAAAAAAATAGAAGTTCTGTATAAAAAGGCATTGAAAGTATTAGACAACAAACCCAACCTGTATCATCATTGTAAAATACTGGAAAAATATCATCTTTTAAATTGGGAAAATCAAGTTAAATATGTAGATGTTATTCTGGTTTATAAAATTTTAAATGGTATGGCACCACCTCCCTTAAATGATTATATAAAGAAGAACATAAGGAATACAAGAGCAGGATCTAGAGGTGATTGTGTGGTTCCTTTTAGGAAAACGGTGTTTGGGCAATTATCTTTCTCGTATCGAGCAACCAAAACGTGGAATGTAATACCAGTCAATATACGTAATATGGTCAAATTTCCCTCATTTAAAAAAAGTCTGCGGAATTGGTTGTTTGAAAATCAAATCTGTAAGCATTTTACTGACTAAAATTAGGGCAATGAAATATTTATTCATCTATGATGAAATGTGGATGAAATTTTGTTTTGTTCTGTTTTTGGTATGTAATGATGTTGAAATATGTCCTTTTTAATGATGATGATGTAATGATGATGATGATGATTTTTTTTTTTTTTTTCTCTCTCAAATTAATTAATTTTTTTTTTTTTTTTTTTTTTATATAATTATTTTATTGATTAAAATTAGGGAAATGAAATATTTATATTTATCTATTTACCTATGATGAAATGTGGATGAAATTTTGTTTTGTTCTGTTTTTGGTATGTAATGATGTTGAAATATGTCCTTTTTAATGATGATGATGTAGTGATGATGATGATTTCTTTTTTTTTTTTTTTTTTTTTTTTTTCTTTAAATCATTTTATTGATTGAAATTAGGGAAATGAAATATTTATATTTATTTATTTACCTATGATGAAATGTGGATGAAATTTTGTTTGCTTTGTTTTTTGGTATGTAATGATGTTGAAATATGTCCTTTTTAATGATGATGATGTAGTGATGTAATTTTTTTTTAAGCATGTACGTATATTTTAAATGAGGTGATATTAGTTTTGTTAGGAGGACTACGGATGGAAATTAGCCTTAAGGCTATAATCTGGCATATTTTTACATTGTTACAGATGTTTGTCAATATGTGTTGTCCTTCTTAAACAAATAAAGAAATGAAATGAAACTGGATAAGCGGAAGAAAACGGACGGATGGGTGAGTGTCTGAATGCTAAAATTAAACAGAAATGGTGCATTCCTTCTTATCTCAGTAGAACTAGATCATTAATAAGTAACTTATTTTAGTTTGAAGCTGCTGGGATATTAAAAAGGGCAGCATTAATTTGTTCACTATATATGAAATATTTTTTAGGATGAGCTATTAACAAGGCTGTGTTGTTACCACTGAACAAAGTATTTATTATTCAGCTTTAATAATTCTCATTCAAGGAGATTATATATTTCCAAATGGTTGCAGAAAGAAAAAAATCCCAGCTCGCCCTGTGGGCAGTCTTTGTCCTCCAAATTCGGGTCCTCTACCAGAGGCCTGGGAGCTTGAGGGTCCTGTATAGTATTTTAGCTGTTTGTGGGACTGCGCTTTTCTGGACAGAGATCTCAGATGTCATTCCTGGAATCTCCTGGAGCCATTCTCCCAGTTTGGGGGGTCACTGCCCAATGTGTTCCAATGGAGACCTCTGTTTCCTTAACCTTTCACATCTTCTCTAGCTCTTCTCTGAGCCCTTGGCTCTTATCGAGCTTCTCAGATTCCTTCTTCTTGATGTTGCCATCATTTGGTATTGCAATATCTATTACTACACTTTTCTTCCTCTGCTTGTCCACCACTATTATCACTGGTTGGTTACCCATTACAAGATTGTCTGTCTGTATCTGGAAGTCTCATAGGATCTTAGCTCTGTTATTCTCAACATCAACATCTTTTCATATCAGCCACTTCTGCCGGTGGTACATGCCGTGCAGAGGCCTGTCATTCCATAATTGTTCCTGTTCTTCCTCCACTTCTTCTTTCTCAGGTTTCTGCTGTCTGAGGTACTCATTAAGCACATGATCCTTTGTGGCCATCTTCCTGATGTATTCATGGATCTTTGTTGAGTCATCTAGGTTAGTGGTTCTGACACTCACTACTTCTCAGCCTCCTTCCTTCTGCTTAGAATGTCAGTCTCAGGGTGCTGGATTTGGGGTGAAACTCTCCATGCATGGTAAGGAGCTTTCTTGTCTTGATGGCTTCCATCTCTTCCTTTGGCCAGCTTATTATTCCAGCAGGGTATCTGACAACTGGCGGGGTGTAGGTGTAGATTGCCCGGATCTTGTTCTTCCCATTCAGCTGACTCTTTAGGACTTGCATTACTCTCTGCAGGTACTTGGTGGTTGCAGCTTCCTACTGGCCTCTGCATGGTTCCCATTTGCATGTGGGATTCCAAGGTACTTCCAGCTGTCCTCAATGTCTGCAATGTTGCTTTCTGGTAGTGCAATCTCCTCAGTTCTGACTACCTTCCCTCTCTTTTTTAACCATCCAACTACAATTCAGTTACAAGAGTAAGGCAAGCCTGCTGATTATAAAATATCAGACTTGAGGACAAATACCAGCTGAAGTACACTGCCTAACTCTCAAATTGTGCAGAGGTGAAATTTTACTACCCTCTGTGAATCGCCACATTGTCATGGTGGAGGAGTTTGTGTGCCTATGTTGTTGGGGTGACTGATGGGAAAATATTCCTATTGATATTTAAAGTTGAACAATAATATAGCATAAAAGTATAAAATTTTCCAAAACCTATTTCAGAGTAGCTCTCTTCTTATGCAAAGTTAAACACACGAACTCCAGTTAATTTACCTGAGCTGTGAGATATAAGGCAGACACTGAAGGAAACTCCTCACTTCACTCTTTTCATGTGAGCAGCCTGTCAGCGCCACTTGTTTCTTCTTTGGTTGGAGTCTCAGCACTTCCAGGAGGACGGAGGTCTTTCTCTCTGAGAGGTTTATGGACCAGACTTCAGGAGTTGACTGGAAAGCTGACTGTAATGATGGAAGGACACTCAGACCCATTTTAGTCTCATAGTCCTTCACATGGGAGTACAGATCAAGCAGGGAATCACACTGATTGTCAGTATAATAAAAAATCTCGCACACTTCAAAAGGGAAAGTTTTATATGTGCATGCTGATAACAGCTCCAGTATCTTCTCTCCTGTCTGTTGTTCTCTCTCTGCTGCTCCACAGAACAGATCCACAAAGAACCTGCCTGTTTTACAATGCCACCATGGGCGCTCACCATCAGTACTGGAATAATAAGAAGGAAACATTGGGTTATGAGTTGATCTCAGCTGCATAAATAAAACTGCACACTACTTAGGGGTAGAAAATTAAAGGTACAATATTCCACAGTTGGGTTCATAATATGGTATAGAAGCCACATTGTGGTGAATTTCAGTGTAGTTCATTTGCATTCATGAAATCGTTATTTCTGGATCAAATGATATGATTTATGTGACTAAGACAAACAAATTACTTAAAACCTTCTTTAGTATTTGTATACAATAACAAAAAATAACTGAACGAACAGAAAAGCCACATTTGACTAGAAAACAAATGACATTTGAGTTAAAAACAAACAAAAAAAATGTGTTCAGTTGATCAGTGTCTACTGAAAGGTCTATCATTGTTTCACTACTAAAACAGAATATAGCACAACATTCCTTTATTATTCTATTTTTACATGCTGTAGTGACATTTCTTGGAAGAATTTCAAGTTGCTATACATCAGTGCAACCTTTATATTCCCAAATTAAATGAGATGTATGTAATAAGTCCATAGTAACCAAAGAAATTGGTAAAAAGTACAACAAACCACAAACTATTTGATGCATGTTTTTCTAGATGCAGAAATGTCATCTCTGTATCCCTCAAAACTGTAAATGAGAAAAAGTTGCACCAAAGCCTTTCAAACAGAAAATTTATTTTGAGTGTGTTCATAACTTCATTTTTGAAATACAGTAATTTTAAAAAAACTGTAGAAAAAAAAATTTTAAATGCCTATTGTGCTTAATTTGCAAAGGGACATAATCTGCGTCGAAATAAATGATTTCCAATAATGCAGTCAAAGTTCTAAGTGTCCCAGGAACCTATGCAGTCAAAGAGGAAGTCAAATATAACATTTCGACAGCACCAGTTGTGACAGCCCTTTTGGATTTAAAAAAAAAACAAGAAAAAGCTACAAATCCTGGCAAAATTTCAGCGCTTCCTATAGTCACTGGTAGTGGATCACATAAAAATCATGTGATAGTTTATGATGACAACATGATAACAGATAATCCAATGTAGGCAATCCCATGAGCAGCTGATTGGATTGATAAAGCATCTGGATTATAATGTTTTTATTGAGTGCACTTTTTACATGATTTCTGCAAACCCATCAGTGGAAGGAAACAGCTCTCTGGGACATATTGAATGCATTGATATGTAAGTGTAACTCCTCTCATTTTATGTGCAAAAAGAATTATTGCTCTCTTATTAGGCTGCCATTCTACCACCATTTAAAAATAGATATGCAAATGGAAGCGTGGATACTGTATGCTTTAGGTTAGTAGTTTAGGGTTGAGGCCTATTACACTTACATTTATATCACCTCATATTATTTTTTATTTCACTATGCCTGTGTACCTTCTGAAACATGACTCAGAAGACTGACTATGTTTGGATAATATAAAAAATTATGGGGATACATTCCAATTATCCCCATCTTCTCTTCCTGCTCTTGACGGAGACGGTCGCATTCTATCTCTCTCCCTGCCCTCCATATCTCTCCGCTTGCTGCTTGCTGTGAGAGCGTCTCTTACACACTGTCCGAATAAGAATAAGATTGACATGGAACATGGATCTGGCAAGCTGGGCCCTAAACACCACTGATCGAATTTTTTCCACTATGAGACCGGGAAAAGGGGAGCCTGCGTTTCCGAATGGAACAGACCCGGTTGGATACGTCATCGATTCTTGGAGCTTGTGGAGACCTGTGTGCTTCTCAGCCCTGGAGGTCGAGGACGTGGAAGACGTCTACATATTTGGCTATGTGGTAGGGGCATCTCTTTTGTTTGGGCTTGGAGGATACCTGATTTACCGGGAAATTAAGAAAATCTGGGCAGCAGTTCGACATCTGCAGAGGCTGCCGACCCAGGTGGATGGGCTGTGCAGGGCCGTACAAACTCAGACTCAAAGCCTGTTGGACCTGAGCCATAAAGCGTGCTCACAGGCGAGAGGGGTTCGATCTGGAGATAAGGTTCGGTTCTGCACGGTGAGGACGGTAACAAATGAATTTGGAATATTGGATAACTGAATGGGTTCCCCAGTGAGACTGAAGGGTGTTGGAAAAAAAAAAAAACAAGCAGCCTGTTCCAAAACAACATCTGCATTATCAGGAATTCGGCTCCCTAGCCGGCCTTGGGCTGGTAATCATATCTCTCCAGGCCTATGTGTGACAGTCGCTCTCCCCCTCAGCCCCTCTCTGTGATTTGTGAAGCTGGATCTGGTGTACCACGGCCGCTGATGAACTTCCACCACTATCAGCGAACTGTTTTGGCTAGGAGCTGGCATCTGGGCTCCACAATGCCCCCACCCTCTCGTCTCCGTCTGCATCCCCTCCTGACCCTGACCATACCCACCATATTGCTATCCTGGCTTTAAATGTGCAAATATGCTTTTGCTGAGGTGTTTTTTGGAACCTCGTACGGTGTTTATAATGAATACAGTACGAGATGATTTTTTTGAACCTACCTATCCCAGTGTATCTCTTTCTGTTCTTCTGCTAAAGGTAGCGCCGGGAAGATGGCTGCATGACCTCGGACACCTGTCCCCCCGTGTTTGTGTTTGTTGTATTCTTGGATGGGTGCTCTGTTAACTGCAATTTCCAATGTGTGAACCTGTTCACCCACATGGCAATAAAACCTTCATTCATTCATTCATTCATTCAATTAGGTCAGTTATATCTAAAAATGGCAGTGTAATGAATGCCTTTTAACTAGCGTTATTTACTATGCATGTCAGATTTGTCATAAAGTAAGGGGTACTTCAGGGACAGGTGTGTATTTTTAGCACACTCAAGAAAGACAGCTGGCAGTTTGCCTCGAAGTCATCAGTTTGATCAAGTTTCAGGAGGAGACACGGTATGCAAATTAGCAAGAATCAAAGGAGTGGGGTGGACATAGTGCTTTGGGAAATCCTATCTGAACCAACCTATGGTTGAGCCCTGGAGTCTTTTCTTTTGTCTTCCTTAGTTTGTTTTGCCACTGTGGGCTTTGCTAACTTGCTTGCTTAAGGCAGGCAATCCCGGGAGGTGCTTTGGATTTTTTTGAAGATCTGGATTTAATTGAGTTCCACAGAGGTCAGGATTGGAATCCTCTTGGTCCCAGCAAAGTTCACATCACAACCCAACAGCACCAATCTAAAAAAAAATTGTTGAACAATTTCAGATAATGTTTCTCAAGATCAAATTATGAAGACTTTGAAAATTGCAACAATTTTGAATAACTCATCTACAAAACATAATATCATCAAACGATGCAGAGAATCTGGAGAAATCTGAGTAAGGGAAAAGGCTAAAAATCAATATTGAATGCTTGTGATCTTTGGGCTCTGTGCTGCCCTTTGGACAGTTATTTGAATTAATTGTTTTCTGTTTAAAGAATGTAACAATTCTGCTATTTAAATATTCCATTTGGAAGTAGAAATTGATTATTGTTTATTTTTAGTTTAGTAGAAGTGATTTTAGTTGTATGCCATATGATGTCATTTCCTGTCCACACGTTGTCACTTTTGATGTTCAATATCACAGATTTCCTTCTCGATCCAATACTGAGTAAAATTCAAGCCGGTATCAGCGATACCGATCCGATACTTTGTGCAAAAATCTTATATGAAATAAAATCACATGGCAAAACAAATGATAGGGCTATTCAACACTGATTGCTTAGTCTTATTTAGATTGAACTATATGCAGTCTCTCCAAATAACCTACAACACCAGAATACAAATACTTGATGTTTTTATCCCCGGTCACTGGGTGACTCAAATTAAAATTGCCAGTAAAACATTTTAATAAATAAATACCACAATAATTGCATGTTTGTCGATATACCTAAATTTTAAAATCATAATTTAACAAATAACACAAAGTAAATGAGCTATATTTTATTGGGAAATTTTTATTAATCTTTTCTAGTATTTTTTTTTTATATTTCATCATTGTAGTTTTTATCACAATTGCTCTGTAATATTTAATGACACCTATGAAACCACTTTCAGGTATCTTACACTTTAGGAAATCTTACCTGAATAAATCTTGGCTTTTTTACCTCTGTGAAATTATCTCACGTAGACATGTTACAAATATCACTCCAAGCTGAACTCATGCAGCTATGTGCTGAAGCATGTGTTTATTTCATTACTTATACTATCTTAATTAATCTGTCCAACTCAAACAGAAACCGTGCTTATCGCCCCTTCTCTGTACCTGGATAGTACCGGCCTGCAACACCAAAGGACACCGTCTGTCCTGCCCTAACAGCAGCACCTGACATTTGGTTCTCCTCCTCGGTTCCCGTCATCAGTATTCAGTATTGTGGTGTATTCTGAGGTGTTTAATGAAGTTTGTTGTGCTACCACAACTTCTCACTGTTTTCACGCAAACAGTTTGCATCTTAGCAATTTGTGGAGCTGAAATAGCTCCACACGTGACCATTTGCCATTGTGCCTATGTTTGAGTGAGTGAGGAGCAGCACACTGCGCTTGGGTGTTACATCCTTACGCATTACCCACTTACCAGGCGGAAGAAAAAGTAGTTCCCATCAAACCCGTCTCATTTAGGCAAGATCTCAATAATTTAGTTACTTTCTAACGCGTTCTTGATAAGATACATTATCTCAAATGACTGAATTATTCTTTTTTTTTTTTTTTTTTTCCATTTTTGGCCACAGCAGCTTTTTGTGACAGTGGAGAGTGACAGGAAATGGGGGAAAGATACAGGGGAAGACACGCGGGCAAATTGGCACCGGGCCGGGACGTGAACCCGCGCCACCTGCACCGCAACGCGGCGTGTGTATGTGGTCGCCGGCTTCACCACTAAGGTTTCGGAAGTATTGATATTTTAATATCGAGCCGCACATCACTAGTTGTCACTTCCTGTTTACACACATTGTTACTTCCTGTTGTGAGAAAGAGCATGGCAGCCATGTTCGCCATGTGCTGAGCACAATCTGCTTCCATCAGGGTTGATGCATCATAGAAGCAATGCCGTAAGTAAGTTCATTTTATATCAGATATGTTAGTAAATATGTGAAAATAAGTGTTTCATGGAGAAGTTGATTTATGACTGTGAACAAGGTAAGAATAGTGGTAGCAGCTATGATTCACTTGTAAGCTAAGAGTTAAGATGCTGATTGTTTTGTATTGTTTGTTTTGCAGTTTTCACCAGAATGGCAATGACGAATATGATGTTTCAGTAAATGTTTAAGCTTATTGGATATCTGCATGTTCATTGGAGCTGGTTTAACTAGGTGTTTAGTCCCGTGTTTCAACACACTGCCTGAGAAGACTACAGGCCCTCAGGCAGCATTGCATTAAAAACAGCCATGATTCTGTAATGGAGCCCTGAATGGGCTCAGGAACACTTCATTCAAATCATTGTTTGTGAATACATCCAGAAATATTCGGATGACACTGCCAATGTGGTGTGTATCAGGAATGGACGGGAATCTGAATATAGGGATCTTCAGTGACTGAAGTCACAAAAACTACCTCATTTTTAAAAGCCAAAAACTGACAGTAGATTTCTAAATAATTAAAACCGTCTCTCCGGTTTGTGAAAGCTTGTGGGGTGGACATATACGATGTAACAAAATATAAACATCTAGGTTTACACCTATATAACAAACTAGACTTGTTGCTGAGTACAGATGAACTATACAAAAAGGGCCAGAGCTGTCTCTTTTTGTTAAGAAAACTAAGATCTCTTGGCATCTGCAGTAAAAGGCTGAAGATGTTCAGTCTGTGGTATCAAGTGTGCTGTTCTATGATGCAGTCTGCAGGGGTGGCAGCATCAGAAACAAGGATGCAAGACGACTGGAATAACTAGTGCCAGAATTGACACTGGTAGAGGTGGTGAAAAAATGCACACTAAAAACATTAGAAGCAATCCTGAACAACGCTCTTCACCCACTTTGTAACATCTTTATAAAAAAAAAAAATCAGTACTGGAAGACTCCTCTCTCTCCACTGGAAAACAGAGAGATACAGAAAATCATTCGTACCCACAGCCAGCATCAGATTTTTGCAATTCTCATACATATAGCAGATGAGGTATGTCAGGTATATGAATCTGCCTCTGGGATCAACAGAACCAGGAAGTAACGAAATAAAATTCTTCATTACTGTACTTAAGTACAATTTTCAGGTATCTGTACCTTACTTGAGTATTTTTCTGACAACTTTTTACCTTTTCTCCCTACTTTTTTACACAAATATCTGTGCTTTCTATTCCTTACATTTTCAAAACAGACTCGTTACTTTAGGTTTAACATCTGAGGGAAGTTTTCATTTCCGGTCACTGCGCGCCTTCAAACATCAAACCAATAAATGAAGTAACCATAACATACAAAAGCCGATTCTACTGGAGTATCCTGCATCATCATACATGAAATGATCAAAGAGGTAAAACCATATAATATATGTAGCATTTATAGCACTGTTACTCAGTGGTTACAGTGGGCTGGACCGAGTGGAGATATCCATGAGCTGTGGTCATGGTACTCCAACTAGTTATTATTTTATTAATACAGCAAGTTCAGTTAGATTTGCACAAAAAAGAAGGTAGAAATGTCCTCCAAAGAGCTACTTTTACTTTCTTATTCTGAGTACATTTCAGAGCCTGTACTTTTACACTTTTTTGACTAAAGAAGTTGAATCCGTACTTCAACTTTTACCAGAGTATTTTTTTAACACAAGTATCTGTACTTCTACTTAAGTACAGAATGTCTGCACTTTTACCACCTCTGGGCATCAAGTTATTCTTATTCTTATTCTGGAATGTGAAATGGGTGGTTGGGGCTCAGGACCCAGGTCATCTACTAATTGGAAGGTTGGTGGTTCAATCCCTGGTTGCTCCAGTCTGCATGCCAAAGTATCCTTGGGCAAAATACTGAACCCCAAGTTGCTCCTGATGCATTCATTGGAGTGTGAATGTTAGACAGAAAGAACTTAGATATAGAAAGTGCTTGTGGGATCTCTATGTAAGTATTTGAGTAGAAAAGCCCTATATAAGAACCTGTCCATTTACAGTTCACCATACCATCCACAAATGCAGGTTAAAGCTCTATCATGCAAAGAAGCAGCCATATGTGAACATGATTCAGGAACATCACCATCTTCTCTGAGCCAAAGCTCAATTAAAATGGACTGAGGCAAAGTGAAACACATCTGCACTCATAAAAACCTATTTTTAAAATTATTTTTAGAATAAACAGATGCAGCGTCCTCTGCACTAAAGAAGAGCGGGTCCACCTGACTTATCAGCTCTCAGTTCAAAAGCCAGCATTTCTGATGACACAGAGGTGCATCAGTGCCCATGAAACTGGAAAGGGATTGTCAGTGCTGAAAGGTATATACAGGTTTAAGAGCAACATATGCTCATCTCCAAACGTCATTTACACGGAAGGCCATGCATATTTCAATATGACAATGCTAAACCTCATACTACATCTATTGCAAAAGCATGGCTTTATAGGAGAGGGGTCACCAACTAAAAACATTTTGAGTGTCATGAAATCCAAAAATGTTGTATTTCAGAGCACCTCTTTTCCTTGTTTGAGTTAATCGTGTAAAGTAGAATTAATTTACCTGAGCTGTGAGATATAAGGCAGACACTGAAGTAAACTCCTCACTTCACTCTCTTCATGTGAGCAGCCTCTTAAGTACACTCCTTTCTTCTCTGGTTGGAGTTTCAGCACTTCCAGGAGGATGGAGGTCTTTCTCTCTGAGAAGTTTATGGACCAGACTGAAGGAGTTGCCTGGAAAACTGACTGTAATGATGGAAGGACACTCAGACCTGTTTTAGTCTCACAGTCCTTCACATGGGAGTACAGATCAAGCAGGAAATCACACTGATTATCAATATAATCATAAATCTCGCACACTTGGAAAGGGAAAGTTTCATATGTGCACACTGATGATAACAGCTCCAGTATCTTCTCTCCTGTCTGCTGTTCTCTCTCTGCTGCTGCACAGAACAGACTCACAAAGAACCTGACTGATTCATGAAGATCTGACCTCTGAGGATAAACACTGGAACAATAAGAAGGAAACATTTAGTGATGATTTGATCTGTAGATCTAGAGAAATATGTAAATAATTAAAATGGTTCAATACTATCAGTATTTAGGGGCTAAAATATTATGTAACTTAATTCAGAGCACATGTTTTCTTGTGTAAAGTTAATCATGTAAGGTCCAACTCATTTACCTGAGCTGTGAGATATAAGGCAGACACTGAAGGAAACTCCTCACTTCACTCTCTTCATGTGAGCAGACTGTCAGCTCCACTTGTTTCTTCTCTGGTTGGAGTTTCAGCACTTCCAGGAGGATGGAGGTCTTTCTCTCTGAGAGGTTTATGAACCAGACTGGAGGAGCTGAAAGAACTGACTGTAATGATGGAAGGACACTCAGACCTGTTTTAGACTGATATGAGTAGAGGTCCATCAGGAAGTAACACCATTCTGTTTTAAAAGAGAATGTGTCAAATCTGCAGACTGGTGATAACAGCTCCAGTATCTTCTCTCCTGTCTGCTGTTCTCTCTCTGCTGCTGCACAGAACAGACTCACAAAGAACCTGACTGATTCATGAAGATCTGACCTCTGAGGATAAACACTGGAACAATAAGAAGGAAACATTTAGTGATGATTTGATCTGTAGATCTAGAGAAATATGTAAATAATTAAAATGGTTCAATACTATCAGTATTTAGGGGCTAAAATATTATGTAACTTAATTCAGAGCACATGTTTTCTTGTGTAAAGTTAATCATGTAAGGTCCAACTCATTTACCTGAGCTGTGAGATATAAGGCAGACACTGAAGGAAACTCCTCGCTTCACTCTCTTCATGTGAGCAGCCTCTCAGCTCCACTTGTTTCTTCTCTGGTTGGAGTTTCAGCACTTCCAGGAGGATGGAGGTCTTTCTCTCTGAGAGGTTTATGTACCAGACTGCAGGAGTTGACTGGAAAACTGACTGTAATGATGGAAGGACACTCAGACCTGTTTTATTCTCACAGTTCTTCACATGGGAGTACAGATCCAACAGGAAATCACACCAGTGTGTATTCAAAGAGAATCTTTCATATGTGCACACTGATGATAACAGCTCCAGTATCTTCTCTTCTGTCTGCTGTTCTCTCTCTGCTGCTGCACAGAACAGATTCACAAAGAACCTGACTGCTTCATCTGAGCACTGAGGATCAACACTGGAACAATAAGAAGGAAACATTTAGTGATGATTTGATCTCAACTGCATAAACACAACCACACACTACTAATGGACTCTGTATCTGTACTTTACTTGAGTATTTATTTTTCTGAGTACTTTTTACTTTTACTCCCTACATTTTTACACAAGTATCTGTACTTTCTATTTCTTACATTTTCAAAACAGACTCGTTACTTTTTAACACGTCAGAGAGAAGTTTGCATTTCCGGTCAGTGCGCCGTCAAACATCAAACGATTTGAGCCTAAACGGAGGAATAATAACTAGGGCTGGGACTTTAATGCGTTAATTTCGATTAATCCATTAATTTCCCCGTAGTTAATTAAAAATTTTAACGCATTTTAATCGCACTTTGCACCGTGGAACGTTTCTCAGTGCACAAGTTCCAGGCATACAGATTATATCGACGCACAATGTCCAAATTCAGGAGCCGCATCCTGCGAAGGACCCGGCCCACGTCCTTCGCAGCCCACGAAGACCGCAAAGGCCGGAAGTGAGCGGCTAGCCTTCATATCAGCGTCGCCTGCCCTCACCTCTGCGTAGCTCATGTCGCCTAGCAACGTCAGTGCAAAGCACAGCTGTGTAAAAGCAGCTGATCAAACGGAGAACGAACTTTTTCTCCTTTTTGTGGTTTAATTTTAAGTCTTTAATTCAAAATAAGCTGTTAAAACAAGCATGACACATTTCAACATCAAGGAATACAGCTGAGAGAATGATTAATTTCCAACTATATTAAGTGAGACATTAATGTTGAATAAAACTATCCAGTTATGATGCTTAAATTTAATTTCAGGAGTTTGCTTAACACAGGAGCACTTCCACCCTTCGTTGGTCTGTGTAGTAGACTGGTGGGAAAATAAACAAAATTTTGAAGTTTAAGCTTATGTATATTGATTCATTCATCAACTAAACTTAAATTAATATTTCTCATGTCAAATATTGAAATGCGATTAAAATGCGATTAATTAATTACGAAGCTTGTAATTAATTCGATTAATTTTTTTAATCGAGTCCCACCCCTAATAATAACACATAAGAGACAATCGTACTGGCATATCCTCCATCACCGGGGCTTATCGCGTACAAAGGGATTAAATACGCAAACCCATATAATTAATGTCTCATTTATAGCGCTATAATCAGGGTTACAACGGGCCGGACCGAGTCCGTAAGTTGTGCTCCCGCCACAGCTTAGCTAACGCTACTGAAGAGGAGCGAGCATAAAGGGAGTAACCTGTTGCAGGTAAATGCAACGTTTCTAAATGCTCAACAAATATCAGCAAACACACAAAGTGTGTGCAGTTTGTCACACAGTGTGTCTACTAGCTAAAAGAAGAGCTGCTGTATTTCAGGGAGAGCAAAGAGAGAGAAGTTCACTCAGAGATGGAGAAAGATGTAAGAAAGTGGATAGGAGAGGAAGAAGAGAGGTTAAGTTACAGGTAAGGACTGGAAAACAAACTCAAGTATGCTGACTTTGTGTAATTCAAAGATTGTATGAAAATACCGCAGTTTAGTACGTAATAAGCAGGTTAACTTGTTCTGTATTTACAGTAAAGCTCTGTGTTGGTGAACACAGGCTGTGTCCATGGTCAGAGTTACAGGTTACATCAGTGCAGCAGAGATGAGTTTGAATCAAAGCTGCTGATGCTGAGATTCATTCACTGAATCCAACATTTCTACAGCCTGTATGCTGTCAGTGTAGGGGATGGAGATCAGCTCAGATAGCTGTGAAATACTGGGTTACATCTTTGTGACTTCAGTTCATCCACACAGAGCAGTAAACCTCAGAGCAGCAGCAGCAGGTCAGCTGATCACAGCCTGCACACCAACATCATTTACTGCAGCTACAATAGAAAGCTGTGATTCTTCTCCCCATGCAGAGCCACTACAGCTGATCTTAGGGTTCCTCCACCTTCTGAATCCCACTGTAACCCCTGAGTATCCTCATGTTTGTGTTTAGGTGGAGGCACAGTCACCCTCTACTATGGAGGACACAGAGAATAGAGCTGTGTTTAAATTCCCTTTCACAGTTTGTGTCTTACATAACAGATTCAAGCTGAGTGCATTCATTAGGATTAAAATTTAGATTAGAATAACGTTTGTATTCTCATGTGTTATTTTATATTATTACAATAATATATAATGAGATTCGGTTAGCTTTACACAAAAATAGCAGGTAGAAACATCCTCCAAAGAGCTACTTTTACTTTCTTACTTTGAGTAAATTTCAGAGCCTGTACTTTTTTACTTTTACTTAAGTAAAGAAGTTGAACCAGTACTTTGACTTTTACTAAAGTATATTTTAACACAAGTACTTGTACTTCTACTTAAGTACAGAATGTCAGTACTTTTAACACCTCTGGAAATCACTGTGTACTGTATCACTGGGTCGCTGCTCAATCCGTGGGCCATTTGTTCACCTGCACTTCAGAGGGTAGGTTAATATGGATGGATGGATGTCTTTCATTGTACAGTGGGGAAAATAAGTATTTGATACACTGCCGATTTTCAAGTTTTGCCACCTTCAAAGAATGGAGAGGTCTGTAATTTTTATTGTAGGTATACTTCAACTGTGAGAGACAGAATAAAAAAATCCAGAAAATCCCATTGTGTGATTTCCAAATAATTAATTTGCATTTTATTGTACAAAATAAGTATCTGATCACCTAGCAAACCAGCAAGAATTTTGGCTCTGAGAGACCTGTTATTTTTTCTTTAGGAAGCCCTCGTATTCTGCACTCATTACCTGTATTAATTGCACCTGTTTGAACATGTTACCTGTATAAAAGACACCTGTCCACACATTCAATCACACTTCAACCTCTCCACCATGCCCCAAACCAAAGAGCTGTCTAAGGACACCACGGGCAAAATTTTAGACCTGCACAAGGCTGGGATGGGCTGCAGGACAATAGGCAAGCAGCTTGGTGAGAAGGCAACAGCTGTTGGCACAATAATTGGAAACTGGAAGAAACATAGGTAAGGTAAGGTAAGGTAAAGTTTATTTATAAAGCGCCTTTCACAGACAAAAGGTCACAAAGCGCTGTACAAAACAATCAATATAAAAACAAATTACACCTTTGCATTAAAAGAGAAACAGCAATAAGACAACAGATTAAAAGACAATACAATGAGAGTAATTAACAAAAAGCTTGGATGAACAAAAAAGTTTTCAACTGTCTTTTAAAAGAAACGACAGAGTCAGCTAGGCAGAGCTCAAGTGGTAAGTTGTTCCAGAGATTGGGGGCCATAGCCTGAAAAGATCTGTCGCCTCTAGTCCTTAATCTTGTGCGTGGGGGAACTAAGAGATTTTGATCTTCTGATCGAAGGCATCGTGTAGGGATGCATTTAACTAGTAACTGAGATAGATAGTCAGGGGCTTGTCCATTTAAAGCTCTATATCTAAGCAGAAGAATCTTAAATTGAATTCTAAAAGTAACTGGAAGCCAAAGTAAAGAGAACAGAATAGGAGTAATGTTAAGCCGGTAAAGAGGGCATTACAGTAGTCTAAGTGTGATGACACAAATGCATGGACAACCTTTTCCAGATCAGAGGGGGAAACTAGGGTTCTTAGTTTAGAAATATTCCGAAGATGAAAAAAACAGGAACGTACAATAGATCTTACATGTGAGTCAAATCCCAAGGAGGACTCAAATAATACTCTGAGATTACGAACTGCAGTCTTTGCAGGTGAACAAAAGGAAGCAGTCGCCTGGGTGATAGTAGGATAAATACCAGGAGGAGCTATGATCAAAGTCACGATCTTATCGGGATTTAATACAAGAGAGTTGCTAGAGAACCAAGCACTGATCTGGGATAAACAGTCAACCAGGATAGATAACCTATCCAACTGGTGAGGTTTAAAATACAAGTACAGTTGGATGTCATCAGCATAAAAATGGTAAGAAATCCCAGAAAAGGACTGAATGATACCAGCTAGCGGACGGATATAAATTGAAAAAAGCAAAGGACCCAATGGGGGCCTTGGGGGACCCCACAGGGTAGGGATGCTGCACTAGAGCAGAATGTACCTGCCTTAACGGTAAACGTTCTTCCAAGCAAATAGGAGGAGAACCAATCTAAAGCTGTGCCAGAGATACCAGCCCAGGTTTTTAGTCTATTTATAAGAATACGATGGTCAACGGTATCAAAAGCAGCACTGAGGTCAAGCAACACAAGGACAGAGCAAAATCCCGCATCGGATGCCATCAGGAGATCATTATAGACCTTCAAAAGAGCAGTCTCAGTAGAATGCTGCTTCTGAAAACTGGATTGAAGAGGATCACAAAACTTTAATTTACATAAGTAAGGTCTTAATTGATTCTCAACAACCTTTTCTAAAAGTTTACTAATAAAAGGTAACTTTGAAATAGGTTGATAATTGCTGGGAGAACTGGAATCGACATTAGGTTTTTTAAGTACAGGTGTCACTTCTGCGTGCTTAAAATAAGAGGGAACACAACCATGCCTCAATGAACTGTTAATGATAGATACAAGTGAGGGACCAATACTTGCAAATGAACCAATAAGAACTGAAGGTGGTACAATTTCTGATGAAGGTGATGACAGTTTCATCTTACCCATTATACTAGATAGGTCATTCAACGTAATTGAAGAAAAGGAGGTAAATGACAAGGGGCATTGAAAGTCATCATCGAAAGAGGAAGGGCTAGTAAGTAAAACAGATTTTAAGCCCAATACCTTGTTTACAAAATACTTTAGAAAAACATCACAATTATCATCAGAGGCTATTAATGCATGTTGAGGTGGGGGGGAAACAATGCTATTAATAGTATCAAATAATACCCAAGGGTTATTATTACTGGATTTAATAAGGCGGTTGAAATAAGATCTTGCCTCTTTCACAGCTTCATTATACGAGTAAAGAAGTTCTTTAAAATATTCTTTGTGAACAATCAAACCCGTGGACTTCCAAAGTACATCTGCTGTCCGACAGGAACGTCGAAGACCGCAAGTCTGATTATTTAGCCAAGGTGAGCGGGGACCAACGATCCAATGGCTAATTTTACAGGAAGCAACCTGATCCGAAATGGCTAAACAATGCTCATTTAATGAATTTACAAGGTGCTCAACGTTTTCCTCCCCAGTAGATGAAAAATTAAAAAGACAAGAAAACCTAGCAATAATGGAGTCGTCTAAGAAACGCCTGCGTTTAGTACCGACTCCCAAAAAAGAATCTGATGTAAAAGAAACATTAAAAGAAATAGTTTTGTGATCACTAAAACCAGCATCACCTATGCTTAAGTTATCTAAGGTTACACCATAACTGAGGACCAGGTCTAAGGTATGTCCTGCAGTATGAGTAGGTCCAGAAACATATTGAATGAAGTTAAATGAGTCCAAGATGCTCAGAAATTCCTTAGCAATACTATCCGATGAGTCATCAATATGAATGTTAAAATCCCCGACAATAACGATTCTCCCCAATTTAATGGTAGAGGATAAAAAATCCTGAAAGTCAGAGAGAAATGATGAACCAGGTCCTGGTGGTCGATATATTAAAATACTGTACAAGGGATTTTCCCGACCAATTTTAGTCATGATCATCTCAAAAGAGCTATAGGAGTATGCAGGAATCAAGTGACGTAAAATTTCTTTTTTTTTTTTAAATAACAGCAGTCCCACCTCCACGGCCAGAAGTCTGAGGGGAACATAAAAAGGAACAGTCTGTAGGACAAAGTTCTAAGACAGGGGTCGGGAACCTATGGCTCGCGAGCCAGATGTGGCTCTTTTGATGGCTGCATCTGGCTCGCAGACAAATCTTTAATAAAAAAAAATAATAACGTTAAAAAATATATAACATTTTCAAGTATTTCAATCCATTCATTTCCTACCGCTCATGTTCATGGTTGTGGGTGGCTGGAGCCAATCACAACTGTCCTCCGGGACCACACCAAATTTTTATTGGATAATGCCTAACGTACGCGGGTCGTTGTGAGGTCAGGGAGTAAACTTCCCTCCTTTTAATCAAGTAGTCAGCTAACTAATTGAGGAAACCTTTTACGAAGAAGATGGCTAAAAGAAAAAAAGATGAGGAGTATCGTACTTTTCAGCAGGAATGGACAGATGAATTCGCCTTTGTGGAGAGAGCAGGTTCTGCAGTGTGTCTAATATGCAGTGATAAAATTGCATCGATGAAACGGTCAAATATAAAGCGGCACTTCGACACACGCCATACTACATTTGCATCGAAATACCCAGCGGGGGACAGCAGGAAGAAAGCATGTCAAGAGCTACTGTGCAAAGTGCAAGCTAGTCAGCAGCAACTTCGTGTTTGGACCCAACAAGGTGACTGGAATTCGGCTAGCTTTGCTGGTGCTTTAGCAATTGTGAGAAACGGAAAGCCATTCACAGATGGTGAGTATGCCAAAACATTCATGCTTGATGTCGCCAGTGAACTTTTTGACGACTTTTCGGATAAAGACAAGATAATGAAACGAATAAAAGACATGCCTCTGTCGGCAAGAACTGTTCACGATCGTACCATCATGATGGCAAATCAAATTGAGGAAACACAAGTGAAGGACATAAATGCAGCAGTATTCTTTTCTCTCGCTTTGGATGAGTCAACAGATGTAAGCCATTTATCCCAATTCAGCGTGATTGCAAGGTATGCTGTCGGTGACACACTACATGAGGAAAGTCTTGCTGTTTTGCCTATGAAAGGGACAACAAGAGGGGAGGATTTATTCAAGTCTTTCACTGAGTTCGCTAAAGGAAAAAATCTGCCGATGGATAAACTTATTTCGGTGTGTACTGATGGTGCTCCGTGCATGGTGGGGAAAAACAGAGGATTCGTAGCGCTTCTTCGTGAACATGAAAAGAGACCCATCCTAAGTTTTCACTGCATCCTACATCAGGAGGCGCTTTGTGCTCAGATGTGCGGTGAGCAGCTTGGTGAGGTGATGTCGCTGGTCATTCGAGTGGTCAACTTTATTGTTGCCCGAGCTTTAAATGATCGCCAGTTTAAAACACTGCTGGATGAAGTTGGGAATAATTATCCTGGTCTGCTTCTGCACAGCAATGTGCGTTGGTTGTCAAGAGGGAAGGTGCTCAGCTGTTTTGCGGCTTGTCTGAGCGAAATCCGGACTTTTCTTGAAATGAAAAACATCGAGCATCCTGAGTTAGCTAACACTGAGTGGCTCCTGAAGTTCTACTATCTCGTGGACATGACTGAACATCTGAACCAGCTCAATGTGAAAATGCAAGGCATTGGAAATACAGTCTTATCACTTCAACAAGCAGTGTTTGCATTTGAAAACAAGCTGGAACTCTTCATCGCCGACATTGAAACAGGTCGTTTACTACACTTTGAAAAACTGGGAGAGTTTAAAGATGCATGCACAGCAAGTGACCCTGCTCAACATCTTGATCTCCAGCAGCTAGCGGGCTTCACATCTAATCTCCTGCAGTCATTCAAAGCGCGCTTTGGAGAATTTCGTGAGCGCTCTCGTCTCTTCAAGTTCATCACCCATCCACACGAGTGTGCAGTGGACAGCGCCGACCTGAGTTACATCCCCGGTGTCTCCGTCAGAGATTTTGAGCTACAAGTTGCTGACCTGAAGGCCTCAGACATGTGGGTGAATAAATTCAAGTCACTAAATGAAGATTTGGAAAGACTTGCACGACAGCAAGCAGAGTTGGCGAGCAAACACAAGTGGGGAGAAATGAAAAAACTTCAACCCGCAGACCAGCTGATTGTCAAAACTTGGAAAGCACTTCCCGTCACATACCACACACTGCAGCGTGTGAGTATTGCTGTACTAACAATGTTTGGCTCTACGTATGCATGTGAGCAGTCTTTCTCACATCTAAAGAACATTAAGACCAACCTACGATCACGTTTAACGGATGGAAGTCTCAACTCCTGCATGAAGCTTAAACTCACCACGTATCAACCAGACTACAAAGCCATCAGCAAAACCATGCAGCACCAGAAGTCGCATTAATGGTAAGAAGTACTTTATTTATCATTGGTTAGCAACAGCATAACGTTACTAAATGCAATTCAGACTTATTGTACTTTAAAAGTGTTGGTCTTACATAAAATGCACACATTTACTTGTATTTAGTGTTAAACATATTGTATGGCTCTCATGGAATTACATTTTTAAAATATGTAGCGTTTATGGCTCTCTCAGCCAAAAAGGTTCCCGACCCCTGTTCTAAGAGATGACAGACTTAATTTCCATGCTGCCGTGTCTCAGAAATAAACATAAAATCCAGCATCTCTTTACAAAATAAGTAATTTAAAATGAATGACTTGTTGGTAATTGAACGAGCATTTGTTACCATAATTTTGGCGGAAAATTCCAAAGGAATAGGTGGGGAAGTCAGGTCCAGGACCAAGCCCGACGATGAAGACAAACTGCGCAGCAAAGCCAGCTTTCTTGCCACGCTTCCTCCGTCTTGAGTTAAAACACAGGGTCGGGTTCCTACCAAGCAACAATGGAGGTGCGCTGGAATCAGTGCCCCGTTCAAAGGGTGGCGGAAAAACATGTCCATTTTGATGAAACTAAAATCTGTCCATAGCGAATTTGATCGCCAATAGCGAATGGCGATCATAGGTCCAAAAAGAGGTAACAATAACACTTATAAAACATACAAAATAGATGAACATGTGTAGACAGGAAGAGGCGAAGCCAAACAAAGGCACCATCTTGGTACAGGAAAAAGGCGTTGACTGTCAATCTTCCTTGGTCTGGGGCTCCATGCAAGATCTCACCTCGTGGGGTAAGGATGATTGTGGGAAAGGTCAGGAATCAGCCCAGAACCACACGGACCTGGTCAATGACCTGAAGAGAGTTGGGACCACAGTCTCAAAGATAACCATTAGTAACACACTCTGCTGTCATGGATTAAAGTCCTGCAGGGCACGCAAGGGCCCCCCCCTGCTCACGCCAGCACATATCCAGGCTGGTTTGAAGTTCACCAGTGACCATCTGGATCATCCAGAGCAGGCATGGGAGAAGGTCACGTGGTCAGATGAGACCAAAATAGAGCTTTTTAGTATCAACCCCACTCGACATGTTTGGAGGAAGACGAAGGATGAGTACAACCCCAAGAACACTACCAGGTACCTCACAGTCTTCAATGTCATCCGTCTCCGTCGCATGCCACACAGCCTGAGATCATCCGCCGTCGCCATCGCTGGGAGCATGGTCGGCCTCCTGACCTGCTTCGTCGCTGGGAGCGTGGTCGGCCTCCTGAGGACCCTTCTGTTTCCTGGCCTGTGAGTTCTGCCCCTTGGCCGGGGCGGCCCCCTGAACATTATGGACTATTTTCTGGCCTTGTGCTGTTTTTTGTTTGAGCCCTGTGTTTTTTGTTTTTGGCTCTTTGTGTTTTTTGTTTTGGTTCCTTGACCCTCCTGAACTGCTTCATCTGTCTCCGCCTTCATCCCCTGGACTTTGTTTTGGACTGCTTTATCCGGCCTTCGGCTGCCGCCTTTTGTTCTCGCTCTGTATTTTTGTTTTGTTTTGGACTTTATCCCTTCCCTGGCAGACCCCCTGAACTGTTTTTGATTTCTGTTTTGTCTCCCGGGTTTAAGTCCAGTGTTTTCAGTGCCTGTTGTCGCATCGTCGTCTACGTCTCCTGCTGTGTGTCCTGTTTTGCTTAAGTCTGGTATTTTTTTCGTATTGAGTTTTGCCACTAGCTCTGCCTAGTCCGGCCTTTTGTTCAAGCACCGGTAATAAAGTGGAATTATCTTTTACGTTTTGCCTGGCGTGTCCTGCATTGGGTCCTCCTTCCTGCCTGCCACACAGACGTTTCATGACACCCACACTCTTCTGAGGTTCAGTCATTCAGCCACATGGTGAACTGAAGACAAGTGTGTTAAAGTGGTAGTGCCTTACAGAATAATGAAAAAAATTTAAATTAAAAAATTTCATCAACTAGATTACTTAACCAGGTTTTCTAAACTGATCATACGTCAACATAAAATGGTGCATGATATTGCCAAAAGTATTTGCTCGTCTGCCTTCACACTGTTGGGATATTCATGGTATCCGGGCCATCATGAACTTTGTGTTCTGACTGTACAATGAGCCACACTGATGAAGACTACACAATGATAGAAATGGAGACTTCGAGGTCATCTGAATACCCTGTTGTTGAATATCTCTGTTTTCCACATTTTGTTTTGAATAATAATGTAATCAAGACTGATATGCTGTGACTATATGAAACTATAAGCTGAATTAGAATTTGGCCAGCACTTCATGCCATCTCACACGGCATGGCATGCAGTCTGACCCAGATATCTGTAAACTGTTTGAAATGGCTTTATTAAATTTAACAGTTGGACTCCTTATTCCCTTTGTTTGGTGTCATTCCTGTTCGATGAAACGAACACGCAGAAACCTAAAGGCTTAAGCAACACACACTTATTATTTAAATTCCTTCAACACGCACATGAAATTAAGTGACATCCCATTTTTAATCCATAGGGTTTAATATTATGTCAGCCCACTCTTTGCAGCAATAACAGCTTCAACTCTTCTGGGAGTGTGTTTCGGGGAATTTTTGACCATTCTTCTAGAAGCACATTTGTGAGGTCAAACACTGATGTTGGATGAGAAGGCCTGGCTCACTGTCTCTACTTTAATTAATCACAAAGGTGTTCTATCAAATTGAGGTCAGGACTCTGTGCAGGCCAGTCAAGTTCTTCCACACCAAACTCACTCATCCATGTCTTTACTGTATGTCTTTATGATCCTTGATTTGTGCACTGGTGTGCAGTCATGTTGGAACAGGAAGGGGCCATCCCCAAACTGCTTCCACAATGTTGGGAGTATGAAATTCCTGAAAAACACCCCCACACCACAATCGCCCGTCCACCAAACTTTACGCTTGGCACAACGCAGTCCGACAAGTACTGTTTTCCTGGCAACCACCAAACCCAGACTCATCCATCAAATTGGCAGATGGAGAAGCATGATTCATCACTCCAGAGAACACATTTCCACTGCCCTAGAGTCCAGTGACAGCATCCTTTACACCACTGCACTCAACGCTTTGCACTGGGCTTGATGATGCAAGGCTTGGATGCAGCTGCTCGGCCATAGAAACCCATTCCATGAAGCTCTCTGCTTCATGGAATGGGTGTTCTTGAGCCAATATGAAGGCCACATGAAGTTTGGGGGTCTGTAGCAACCGACTCTGCAGAAAGTTGGTGACCTCTGCCCACTATGTGCCACAGCATCCGCTGACCCTGCTCTGTGATTTTACATGGCCTACCACTTTGTGGCTGAGTTGCCATCATTCCCAATCACTTCCACTTTTCCACTAACAGTTGACTGTAGAGTATTTAGTAGTGAGGAAATTTCACAATTAGACTTGTTGCACAGGTGACATCCTATCACTGTACCATGCTGGAATTCACTGAGCTCCTGAGAGTGACCCATTCTTTCACAAATGTTTATAAAAGCAGTATGCATGCCTAGGTGGTTGATTTATACACCTGTGGCCAAGGAAGTGATTGGAACACCTGAATTCAATGATTTGCATGGGTAACTGAATACCTTTGGCAATATAGTGCATTTTATGCAACAAGCAGCTGAAAAACTAGAAAACAAATACAGTGATGTACAGATTAAAACATTTCCCTCTGAAATGGGGAAGACTTGAAATACAACTCAAGACCATGAAGCAGAGTTGCAGTCTTACATGCCTCTCTGCAGCTTCTCTCCTCCTGCCACCCCCCCAAAACCCCATCCCCATAGAGTCGGTGCCTGCTCCTAGACCACCAAAAAACAAAGCTAAAATCAGCAAAAAACTATTTAAGCATAAAAATTCAAAAACAATAAATAATACAGCTTCATCAACTGCACCAAAGAATAAAACAATTAAATGTGGATTATTAAACATTAGGTCTCTCTCTTTCAAGTCCCTGTTAGTAAATGATTTAATAATTGATCAACATATTAATTTATTCTGCCTTACAGAAACCTGGTTACAGCAGGATGAATATGTTAGTGTCATGGTCCTGGGCCGGTGGCCCAGCGTTTTGAGTTTCTTTTGTGTAGCTTTCTTTTGTTGTACTTTTTCTGGTTGTTTTCTTAGTGTTTCTTTTAGTTTTTCTGTTTGTTGTTTGAGTGTGCGGGTTGGTTTCCTTTGTTTTGTTTTGTAAGGTTGCCTTGTTAAGTTTCTGTGTTTAGGTTAGTATCTGTTATGTTAGTCAGTTCCTGTTTTATTTTGACAATCTTGTGTTCCTTGTGCTTTGTGTTTAGTTTTGCTTCCCCTTTGTCATTAGTCTCATTTGGTTCACCTGTCTTCCCCTGTTGTTTCCACTTGCCCTAATCCCCTTGTGTGTATTTAAGCCCTGAGTCTTCCTTTGTTCATTGTCACGTCGTCGTCATTGCCCCCCCCCCCCCCCCCCCCCAGTGTTCCCCTTAAGCTGTGTGTTTTGTTTTTTGTGTTCTCCCAGGCTTCCGGTTTGTTTTGTGCCTTGGTTGAGATTTCGAGTTTTTGTATTTTGTATTTTTGAGAACAAACCAGTTTTAGTTTACGTCCATGTCAGTCCTGCATTTGGGTCCTCTCCCGCCGCACACAGCCCCTCATCGTGACAGTTAGTTTAAATGAATCAACACACCCGAGTCACAGTAACTGTCAGAATGCTCGAAGCACAGGTCGAGGAGGAGGATTAGCTGCTAGATCCCATTCCTACTAGACTGCTCAAAGAAGTCTTTCCATTTATTGATGCTTCAGTATTAAAAAATGATCAATCTGTCTTTATTAGTTGGCTGTGTACCACAGGCCTTCAAGGTGGCTGTAATTAAACCTCTACTTAAAAAGCCATCACTGACCCAGCTGTCTTAGCTAATTATAGGCCAATCTCCAACCTTCCTTTTCTCTCAAAGATTCTTGAAAGAGTAGTTGTAAAACAGCTAACTGATCATCTGCAGAGGAACGGTTTATTTGAAGAGTTTCAGTCAGGTTTCAGAATTCATCACAGTACAGAAACAGCATTAGTGAAGGTTACAAATGATCTTCTTACAGCCTCTGACAGTGGACTCATCTCTGTTCTTGTCCTGTTGGACCTCAGTGCAGCTTTTGATACTGTTGACCATAACATTTTATTACAGAGATTAGAGCATACTATAGGTATTAAAGGTACTGCACTGCAGTGGTTTGAATCACATTTATCTAATAGACTCCAATTTGTTCATGTAAATGGGAAGTCTTCTTCACACTTGGGGGGGGGGGGGGGGTATTCCCATAATGCACTGTTTCTTTTCATTCACCTTATTTACTCTGTTTATACTTCAGTCTGTATTTAATCATTAATTGTTATTAATCTCTGGCTCTCTTCCACAGCATGTCTTTTTTTTCTCTCCCCTCACCCACAACCGGTCTCAGCAGATGACTGCCCCTCCCTGAGCCTGGTTCTGCTGGAGGTTTCTTCCTGTTAAAAGGGAGTTTTTCCTTCCCACTGTCTCCAAGTGCTGCTCATAGGGGGTCATTTTGACTGTTGGGTTTTCTCTGTATTATTGTAGGGTCTTTACCTACAATACAAAGTGCCTTGAGGAAACTGTTTGTTGTGATTTGGCATTATATAAATAAAATTGAATTGAAATTCAAATAGTAGGAATGGGATCTAATAAACATGTTGCTGGTTTGGAGGAAGTAACTATTGAAGTTAACTCCAAAAGTTCAATTAGAGTGAGAGAGTCCAAACAAATACCAGCAGTGCTGAAAGCAGCTGAACATGAAGAATAATCTTTGAGATGGTTATGAATAATTTTTTCTCTAATGTCTAAAATTTTATTTGTAAAGAAATCCATGAAACCACTACTAGTTAAAGTGAAAGGAATACTCGGCTCTACAGAGCTCTGACTCTTTGTCAGCCTGGCTACAGTGCTGAAAACAAACCTGGGGTTGTTCTTATTTTCTTCAATTAATGATGAGTAGTAAGATGTCCTAGCTTTACGGAGGGCTTTTTTATAGAGCAACAAACTCTTTTTCCAGGCTAAATGAACATCTTCTAATTTAGTGAGACACCATTCCCTCTCCAGCTTACAGGTTATCTGCTTTAAGCTGTGTGTTTGTGAATTATACCACGGAGTCAGGCACTTCTGATTTGAAGCTTTCCTTTTCGGAGGAGCCACAGTATCCAAAGTCGTACGCAGTGAGGATGTAAAACTATTGATGAGATAATCGACCTCACTGGGAGCAGAGTTTAGGTAAATAAAAATATTAGCTAAATAAAATATTAAAAAAAAAAAAAATCACACAATGTGATTTTCTGGATTTTTTATTTCAGATATTGTCTTACAGTTTAAGTGTACCTACGATAAAAAATTAGAGACCTCTCCATTCTATGTAGGTGGGAAACTTGCAAAATCAGGAGTGTATCAAATACTTATTTTCCCCACGGTTTGTGTGTGCACGTGTTTGAGCATGTTTGTGTGTGTGAGAGCTAATTAGAGTATATTATACTGATTAATTGAACTGCTTAAATACAGTGATGTCAGTAACGCTTTACTCTGACTACTTTTTTCGGTATGAGTAATCTACCGCGTTACCATTTGCAATCCAGTGATCAGATTAAAGTTACTTATCCAGTCACTGTGCATTGGTGTTTTTGTCATTTTCCTTAGTAAAAAGATATATTTTTATTTTCTTCTTGCATCTCGGGGAGTGTCGTCTGACCTATGCAACAACTGCGGCCCATTTTCAGCATGAGGACAATAATAGCACACAGCAAAACAAATGTAAACAGTGGAGGGAGGAGAGAGATGCACGTTTTCTAGCTGGAAATACAGGCACTATTTTGAGTGTGTGTAGCTAAAGATGACTATCAAAATTAGTTGTACACTCTGTGCTGGCGACAAAGTGCTATCTAGCTTCAAAAACATGACGTCAAATTTGAAGAAACACTTGGAGTCGCAGCACAGTACAGTCAAACTTACAGAGCGAGTCCCACCAGGCGGTGTAAAGCAGACAGCTGCAGCTAATGCAGGAGGCCCCCCAGCACCCAAACAACAAAAGCTGGACTTAGGTACAACACCAGTAAGTGGGGGAGAGTTGAAGAAGTTAGTCAGACAGTATGTAGTAGAGGAAATGCTGCCCTTAAACATGGTTGACTCGCCCTTGTTTCGTGGTTGTCAGTTTTATATTGAGGCGGCAGGGGGTGTTGCCGGTGTTGTGCCAAAAAGTGATCGTCTGCCATAAAGTGATTCCGATGTTTCTATGTGCTTTTATGTGTAATGTCTTTGCTTATATTGGTAAATAGAGTACAGTTAGCATGATTTATGGAGGGCTTATATATAAAATTAAGAAATAACCTGTTTTGCAAGAATCTTTAGTAGTCTGTGTTGTTGTACCTACATTATAATCAATCCAGTGCTTTTGTCCGTGCTTTTACCTGAGCTGTGAGATATAAGGCAGACACTGAAGGAAACTCCTCGCTTCACTCTCTTCATGTGAGCAGCCTCTCAGCTCCACTTCTTTCTTCTTTGCTTGGAGTTTCAGCACTTCCAGGAGGATGGAGGTCTTTCTCTCTGAGAGGTTTATGGACCAGGCTGCAGGAGCTGACTGAAAAACTGACTGTAATGATGGAAGGATACTTAACCCTGTTTTAGCTTCATAGTCCTTCACCTGGGAGCACAGATCTAGCAGGAAGTCACATGGACGATATGTTTTTTTCCTTAACATGGATATGTTTAAAAAGTTGTATCTTTTAAATATCCACATTGATGATAACAGCTCCAGTATCTTTTCTCCTGTCTGCTGTTCTCTCTCTGCTGCTGCACAGAACAGATTCACAAAGGACCTGATTCCATTGGGCGACTCAGGATCAGCACTGGAACAATAAGAACGAAACATTGAGTGATGATTTGATCGCAGCTGCATAAATACAACCACACACTACTGATGGACTCCATCTTATCCATGTGCATCCTGTATACAAGGGCATAGGAATAAGTTTACTATTGGGGGGACACATATCGTAAACCGGACAGATCCGTAAATACTCTGAGCAAAGCATAAAAAAATGCTATATTGATCATGTGTCTATGGCAATACATATTGCTATTGATTTATTGCCCAGCCTTAAGATGTATACATTACATCTCATACGCTGTCAACTCTGTTAACAGCATCACCTAACCCTCACAGTAAAATTTTTCATTTATTTTAAAACCTGACCTCGAGGCCTGTACCACTCTCACCTTTTCCTGTCTTTGTTGTGCTGCCCCTGCACTGCTGCTTCAAAACATACAAAATGGTTTCAGAGATGGGGTACAGCTCCTGAGCCTAAAGGTGGCTCATTTTATCCTAAACGAGAAAAAAATCCACTTATTGGTCACTATGGAGAAGCATTTCACCAACTCTAGTGAGGTGTTGTACTGCACCTGGCAACCTAAACATAACCTAACCCATACTCTTATAAGTACTGCAGAAATAATGAAAAAATTATTGAAAATTTATCTTGGAAAAAAAAAAAAATCAACCTGACATCAGTCCTCACCTGTTCTTTCTGGATCTATTATAATTAATATCATTTTTAAAGCTGACCCCACACCCTGAAGCTCCACCTGGCTCTTCTGTTTCTTCCCTGAACCAGTTCTTCTCATGATCAAATTGTTTAGTTTTATATTTAAAAGTAATAAGAGGCTAATACCAGGGGAGGGCTGAGGTTGAAATTCAGCCCGGGAGCTTGGTTTGGAGAGGCCTTTTATCTGATCGTACAACAGAGCAACGACTGTCAACCCCCCCTTAGCTGGTGTCTCGCCCTTCACGTCTCCTAATGGTGTGCTGGCTGGGCTGCAGTGTTAATTTTGACAGCAAATTTTGATTTAGTTTCAGTTATCGTCTTTTGACAAAAATGTAATTTAGTTTTAGTCATAATTTAGTCATCTGAATAGTTTTAGTTTTAGTCTAGTTTTAGTCGAGAAAATTATCGTAAGAATATAGTCGACTAAATCTACAGTCGATTTAGTCGACTAAAATATAAAGTTCCCAGATGTTTAAGATTTGTCTGTTTTTACCTGTGATAGTCACCCCACATGGTTTACACATTGTTTTGTTTGTCACGTCAAAGGACAAATGTGTCCATACATCGGCTCTTCTCTTTCTCCCTGCTGACATTGTTTACATAACTTAGTTCTATCGGAAGTAACGACAAATCACAGGCTAGTTTGGTCTTCCAGGGTTTAGAGCAAATGTGCGCAACTGTGCATTTGATTGGATGTTTTCCTAACTTGTCCCGCCGTCACAAAATTAAATCAGTTCTGATTGGATGTCCTTCCCACCAAGTATTTTCATCTCATTTTCATTCGTTGACAAAAGTGTCAATTAATTTCGTCATTGTTTTTATCCTTTTAGGTAGTTTTTATTTAGTTATCTTCTCGTTTTCTTCATGAAGAAAGGGTCGTTGATGAAAACTAATATTTATTTTTTTAAAAACACACTTAGCTGTCATTTTACCGATGAGAAAGAGAAGCGGAAATAGCTGCAGCTGATAAGGTATGTTACAATCATCTTTAATAGTGAACAGTCATTGGTTATGCCATTGCTGTATATGTAGGAGCATTTGGACCCGGCAATGACGTCAGACTTAAAGACCGGATTAACACTGCTGGGCTGTTTGTAGCCCCTCCTGATGAAAAAAGAGCCAGCTCCTGTCATTCACTTCAAAGAGCCAGCTCTTAGAGCCGAATCGTTCGCGACCGACCATCACTGCCTGCACCTGTGGCCGCGCGAGCGCTGCTGTGCTTAATTGGGTTAAAAATAAATAAATAAAAAAATTATGATCACCGGCCAGTTCGGCCTGGAAATGACCGGCCGTTCGGGAAAATTCCTGAACCTCCCGATGGCCACCACGCCCCTGGCTAATACATATTTCACTAAACTAATTTAAGACCTTGTCTGAGCTTCTTCACCCTCTCCACCTTTCATTGCTTCAACTGAGTCATTACTCTATGTACTACCATTCTCCTGATATTACACACATCTAATATACTGTCGTACATGTTGATAAATTATGATTAGGTTTTGCCCTTGTGTTGAGTGACTGTTACTCACACTGAGGTTACTCTTTTTAAAAAAAAAACAAAGTGAATCCTGATGCTGCTTCAGCCTTTTTGTTGGTGGTGGCATTGCACTGAAATGAGGTAACAAAACATGTTGGCTAGTTTAGCTAACTTCTAGACAAAGTTAGCAATTAATAGTGAATTCAGTTTGGAGTGGCACAGGAATGCTTTAAAAAAAAAATGAAAATTGAAAACTGTAAATACGGGAAAAATACGGGAAAATAAAATTACGGGATGACACCGGGACAGAGGGGTAAAATACGGGAATTTCCCGGCCAAAACGGGACACTTCATAGGTATGGGTTAGGTTAATTGGTCACTCCAAATTGCCCATAGGTGTGAATGGTTGTCTGTCTCTCTGTGTTAATCCTGCGACAGGCTGGCGACCTGTACAGGGTGTACCCTGCCCTATGACAGCTGGGATAAGCTCCAGCCCCCCCCCCCCCCCGTGACCCTGGAACAGGATAAGCGTAAGAGGATGGATGGATGGACGGACTGTGGCCAAATGTTGATAAAGTCACCATTGGTACATACAAAGAATTATTATATAACTAATTTAAATTGTACAATACTATCTTTATTTATGGAACTTTAAATATTCTGTTAAATTATTTCATAGGACATCTCAACTTGGTAAGTGTACTGATTCTTATATAGCAATAAGAGATTCTTTCTACTTTGTTTTGAGCACTCAAAACACTTTTTATTCAACTTGCCCCATTCACACGAGTGTTTTCTAACTATGATTCGCACACATTAATAATCAAATGGATACATCAGAGAGAAACGTGGCATTCCGTATCTTGCCCAAGGACAGTTTGCTATGCAGACTTGAGCAACCAGGGACTGAACCACCAACCTTCCGATTACTCAATGACCTGCTCTACTTCCTGAACTACAGCCACCCCTCTTGTATGGCGGTAGGGTAGAATTCATGTACCTGAGCTGTGAGATATAAGGCAGACACTGCAGAAAACTCCTCACTTCACTCTCTTCATGTAAGCAGTCTCTGAGGTGTACTTGTTTCTTCTCTGGTTGCAGTTTCAGCACTTCCAGGAGGATGGAGGTCTTTGTTTCTGAGAAGTTTATGGACCAGACTGAAGGAGTTGCCTGGAAAACTGACTGTAATGATGGAAGGACACTCAGACCTGTTTTAGTCTCACAGTCCTTCACATGGGAGTACAGATCCAGCAGAAAGTTGCACTGAAAATTCCTAATCCTGTATTTCTTAATAACAGGGAATGTTTCATATCTGCACGCTGATGATAACAGCTCCAGTATCTTCTCTCCTGTCTGCTGTTCTCTCTCTGCTGCTGCACAGAACAGATTCACAAAGAACCTGACTGCTTCATGAAGATCTGACCTCTGAGGATCAACACTGGAACAATAAGAAGGAAACATTTAGTGATGATTTGATCTCAGCTGCATAAACACAATCACACACTACTGATGGACACCATCTTGTCCATGTCCATCCATCCATTCGCTTCCGCTTATCCTATCTTGTCCATGTGTGTCCTGTATATAATGAAAGTTCATTTTAAAGCCATCTTCCATCAGAGCAGCTGAACATTGTTTTTAGACTGTTACTGACTCACAACACAAACATTAATCCTGTGTGTGAAATCACTGTGTACTGAACTGTAACTGTAATTTTATTTGCTGTCTGACTTTAGAGAGTCAAATACTAAATATCAACAATATAGAAACACACAGAGTGGAACACCAACATCTACACTTCATATCTTGGACAACAGCAGCTTCACCTGCTGCTGAGATCACACACATATTAAACTTATTCTACAGGTGGAGACACAAAGTGATGAAGACTCTGCTGTCTGAAATTTTCCACTGTTGTCACTATAGAGCAGCTACAATTTTCATCATGGCCAGTAAGGTTCAGATCAGATTAAAGCAGGCAGAAAAACTGAATTAATTAATAATTAAATTAATTAAAGTAATTAACTAAAATGTGTTGACTAACTTTTTTGATCATTTTGATTCATTTACTATTGGAAGTGATGTAAAATTAAATTAAAAAAGTTTCCTATTCCATCCATGCATTCACACTTTCTTGATACTTTGTTTAACTTGGAGCAGATGGCATATTTAAAAAAAAAAAAAAACTTTTAATGTCAGGCTTTTACTTTTTTTTTCTTTTTTGTGGATGAGGATTTAACTAACCCTTGATGTTGCTACTAAGCTACCACCGTTCATATCAGGTAAATACAGGCAAAATAATGTTAACACACTTATAGTCTTCTGTGGTTCATTTATTACCTCCGCCAAGGAGGTTATGTTTTCGGTCGCATTCGCTTGTCTGTCTGTCTGTCTGTCTGTCTGTCAGCAGGATTACTCCAAAAGTTATAAACGGATTTCGCTGGAATTTTGTGGAGTGGTTGGAAATGACAAGAGGAAGAAATGATTAAATTTTGGCGGTGATCCGGATCACGATCTGGATCCAGGAATTTTTTTAAGGATTCTTCACTATTGCGGGATACAGGCAGAGCCTTCCCCTTTAAGAATGTAGCCTTATGGGAAATGTATTTCAAGCCACAGGTTGTATGTTGTAGGCTGAGAGACACCCCCCACTTTTCTCTGCCCCGTGTGTGTGTGTGTGTATGCGGGCTAGTGCGGGAGACGAGCGCGAGGGAAAAAGTGTGTTCGGTGACGGTGGAAAAAGGAATAAAAGTTCTGTTGCTAAAATCCTTCGACTTGCTGCATTTCTCCGCCTTGCTGAAGCTGACCCACATGGATGAGCAAGTTAGTTACCAGCCACGAGCCAAGCGAAGTAGAAACCAGAGGTCTCCCTACTACGGTTAGGATCCTCGATCTGGTCGAGGTAACACACTATTGCGGGATAGAAGGGTTATTGTCTGGGAAAGATGAAAGATTATTTCAAGTATTTAGATACACATATTACAGCGTCAATGACCCTATGGCCTTGGCGGAGGTTTGCGCTCTCTGAGTGCTTCTAGTTCAGTAATATGATCACTCACAAAATCACTCATTTATTAAAATATACAAAAGAGACTCTATGGCAAGAAGAAGCACAAAAACTAAAACTAATACAGAGGGGTACAGAGTACAGTGTTTCCCTCTGAAATGAAGAGGAATTGAAATATAACTGAATGATGACCCCATGTGGATAAAATCAATCTGTAAAAAAAAAACTGATGACAGAGAAATAGCATACAAACACTAAAAACTGTTGAATAATGGTAAAATGTGTAGAAATTATATGTCTCTTTTGCTTATTTCCGGGAGCATGTCATCTTATGCAGAGTTAATCATAAAAAGTAGAATTCATGTACCTGAGCTGTGAGATATATGGCAGACACTGAAGGAAACTCCTCACTTCACTCTCATCATGTGAGCAGCCTCTTAAGTACACTTGTTTCTTCTCTGGTTGGAGTTTCAGCACTTCCAGGAGGATGGAGGTCTTTCTCTCTGAGAGGTTTATGGACAAGACTGCAGGAGCTGAAAGAACTGACTGTAATGATGGAAGGACACTCAGGCCTGTTTTAGTCTCACAGTCCTTCACATGGGAGTACAGATCCAGCAGGAAATCACATTGAAATCGAAAAGGAAATCTTTCATATCTGCACACTGATGATAACAGCTCCAGTATCTTCTCTCCTGTCTGTTGTTCTCTCTCTGCTGCTGCACTGAACAGATGTACGAAGAACCTGACTGCTTCTGAAGGTTTTGACCTGTCAGGATCAACACTGGAACAATAAGAAGGAAACATTTAGTGATGATTTGATCTCAGCTGCATAAACACAATCACACACTACTGATGGACCCCATCTTGTCCATGTGTTTCATAGCTTCACCTGCTGTTGAGATGACACTTGTAAATAATACTTATTCTATACTACATCTGCAGGCGGAGACACAAAGTGATGAAAACTGTGCTGTCTGAAATATTCATTTGTCGCTCACTGTAGAACTGCTACAGTTTCAAATACTGAGTCAAATCTAATTCCCTTTTTTCCTTAATTTTCCAAATGTTTGTCAATCTAAAGGTAAAAACCAACTGAATAAGATAAATAAATACAGCAGCAGTCAAAGGTTCGGACACACATGCTACTGTATACAACAGCTGAAATAAAACTAAAATATGAGCTCTTGTTGATAAAGTTGGGATGGTTTACATATAATTCTGATGACAAAGAAATTTCATGGAAATATTTAAAATCAGAAAAGAACTGATGGAAGTTTTGAAGAACTGTCATAGGTTTTTCTGTTTAAAAGTAGATCCCTTTTTATCTCCAGTTAATCATGTAAAGTCCAATTCATGTACCTGAGCTGTGAGATATAAGGCAGACACTGAAGGAAACTCCTCACTTCACTCTCTTCATGTGAGCAGTCTGTCAGCTCCACTTTTTTCTTCTCTGGTTGGAGTTTCAGCACTTCCAGGAGGATGGAGGTCTTTCTCTCTGAGAGGTTTATGAACCAGACTGCAGGAGTTGACTGGAAAACTGACTGTGATGATGGAAGGACACTCAGACCTGTTTTAGTCTCACAGTCCTTCAGATGGGAGTACAGATCCAGCAGGAAATCACACCGATATTCCATATGATGATCATAAAGAAATCTCCCATTAAAAGGGAATGTCTGATATGTGCACACTGATGATAACATCTCCAGTATCTTCTCTCCTGTCCGCTGTTCTCTCTCTGCTGCTGCACAGAACAGATTCACAAAGAACCTGATTTTTTCATGTGACCACCAAAGATCAACACTGGAACAATAAGAAGGAAACATTTAGTGATGATTTGATCTCAGCTGCATAAACACAACCACACACTACTGATGGACTCCAGCTTGTCCATGTGTGTCCTGTATATAAAGAAAATCCATTTTAAAGCCATCTTCCATCCAAGCAGCTGAACATTGTTTTTAGACTGTTACTGACTCACAACACAAACACTAATCCTGTGTGTGAAATCACTGCGTACTGAACTGTAACTGTCATTTTATTTGCTGTCTGACTTTAGAGAGTCAAACACTAAATATCAACAATATAGAAACACACAGAGTGGACATGGACAGAGTAACATGGACTGTACAAAGGGTCAATAACGTGAAGCAACACCACAGCCTGCCATTGTGGGTTAGCCGAAGGAGATAGGGACCACCCACTTCAACAACTGGCCATCCCGACACCTGTAAAAAGTGTTTTCTGAGATTTTATTTTCAAATAAATTCAAAATAAATGTATAAATAAACAAGACTAAATTTGCCATATCGTTTAACATAGACATGATATTTTATTCACTCTAAAGTTTTTGTTATACTGAATCGACACAATTCTCTTCTATTCTTTATGAGACATTATACCAGAAGTGTTAGTGGGAAAGGAATTATTATTCTTTAGGAATATTCCTGTAGATTTGGGCTGCACTGCATATGAGTAAGGGGTTTGAGTGAGGATGAATTCACATGTTGCAGCAAATTTACACTGCTCAAAAAAATAAAGGGAACACTTAAACAACAAAATATAACTCCAAGTAAATCAAACGTCTGTGAAATCAAACTGTCCATCACTGATTGACAATCAATTTCACATGTTGTACAAATGGAATAGACAACAGGTGGAAATTATTGGCAATTAGCAAGACACACTCAATAAAGGAGTGGTTCTGCAGGTGGGGACCACAGACCACTTCTCAGTACCTATGCTTTCGGGCTGATGTTTTGGTCACTTTTGAATGTTGGTGGTGCTTTCACACTTGTGGTAGCATGAGACGGACTCTACAACCCACACAAGTGGCTCAGGTAGTGCAGCTCATCCAGGATGGCACATCAATGCGAGCTTTGGCAAGAAGGCTTGCTGTGTCTGTCAGTGTAGTGTCCAGAGGCTGGAGGTGCTACCAGGAGAAAGGCCAGTACACCAGGAGACGTGGAGGAGGCCGTAGGAGGGCAACAACCCAGCAGCAGGACCGCTACCTCTGCCTTTGTGCAAAGAGGAACAGGAGGAGCACTGCCAGAGCCCTGCAAAATGACCTCCAGCAGGCCACAAATGTGCATGCGTCTGCACAAACTGTTAGAAACTGACTCCATGATAATGGTATGAGGGCCCGACGTACACAGATGGGGGTTGTGCTCACAGCCCAACACCGTGCAGGACGCTTGGCATTTGCCAGAGAACACCAGAATTGGCAAATTCGCCACTGGCGCCCTGTGCTCTTCACAGTTGAAAGCAGGTTCACACTGAGCACATGTGACAGAGTCTGGAGATGCCGTGGAGAGCGATCTGCTGCCTGCAACATCCTTCAGCATGACCGGTTTGGCAGTGGGTCAGTAATGGTGTGGGGTGGCATTTCTTTGGAGGGCCGCACAGCCCTCCATGTGCTCGCCAGAGGTAGCATGACTGCCATTAGGTACCGAGATGAGATCCTCAGACCCCTTGCGAGACCATATGCTGGTGCGGTGGGCCCTGGGTTCTTCCTAATGCAGGACAATGCTAGACCTCATGTGGCTGGAGTGTGTCAGCAGTTCCTGCAAGATGAAGGCATTGAAGCATGGACTGGCCCGCCCGTTCACCAGACCTGAATCCGATTGAGCACATCTGGGACATCATGTCTCGCTCCATCCACCAACGTCACATTGCACCACAGACTGTCCAGGAGTTGGCGGATGCTTTAGTCCAGGTCTGGGAGGAGATCCCTCAGAAGACCATCCGCCACCTCATCAGGAGCATGCCCAGGCATTGTAGGGAGGTCATACAGGGAAGTGGAGGCCACACACAATACTGAGCCTCATTTTGACTTGTTTTAAGGACATTATATCAAAGTTGGATCAGCCTGTAGTATGTTTTCCACTTTAATTTTGTGTGTGACTCCAAATCCAGGCCTCCATTGGTTAATAAATTTGATTTCCATTGATGATTTTTGTGTGATTTTGTTGTCAGCACATTCAACTTTGTACAGAACAAAGTATTCAATGAGAATATTTCATTCATTCATTCAGATCTAGGATGTGTTATTTGTGTGTTCCCTTTATTCCCTTTATTATTCCCTTTGAGCAGTGTAGTTTCTGTTGAATGAAAAAAAAAAAAATAAAACCCTGAAGAATAGAAGAGTTAGAGCTGAAATTTTTTTGGCAGTTTCTACAGAGAGAAGTTAAGTGCAGAGTGGAATTCTCTCTGCTGATATAAGCCAATGTAGCTCACCCAGTTTCTTACTTTATCTCATTCTTTTTCTCCTTCAAATAACCGTATTTATTTCACCGTATTTATTTAATTACACTTTGGATCTCAGTGTTTACATAGATGGATAGTCTATATTGGTCTTTCAGCATTTCCAGCGATACACAGTCAGGATCTTGGAGGACTGTACAGGAGTGGATCTGGGGTGGGTGAAAACTCCTCTCCCCCTCTGTCCAAAGGCAAATGTATAAGCAGACAGAAATATTTGTGGGACCATAAATTATGCTTATGGAAGAAAAATAAAATAAAACTTCAAAGATCAAAAACACAGCGTGAAAACCACTGACAGTGGCTGCAGTGGACACTTTCATTGTTTTTAACACTGCTTCTCTGTGGCTGACTGACAGACCAACAACACCACAAGCAAGAGCGGATGTAAAACAAACCAAAAAAAAAAGTATGAATGCTGAACATGCTATACAGACATATTTTATTAACAGAATGCTGATAATGTGTTTAATTAGCTTAATTTCACTATCCAGAAGAGGTATTGTCATGGATCTGTGTGCTGTGGCTTTTGTTTTTCTATTCTTTCGTTTCAGGGGTTGGCAGGCTCTTTTCTCCTCCTCTGTTGGGCGGGGCTGGAGGCTGTCGTTCGGAGGCTCTGCACACCTGTAGTGAGTTCATTCATCACGATGCTATTTAAGGGTTTGCTCTGGCCTCCTGTCCTTGTGTGAGTGTCTGCAAATGTCTGGGGTAAAAATGTTTGTAGTCAAATGTCTAACAGCAGTAGTTTCTTTAGGACTCTTTTTTGTGTTGGAGTTTTTGGTGCTCGAGGTTTTGTGCATAACCGTGGAGATTTGTTTATCATTTTATCTCTGCAGAAACCATCTTGCTTGTTAGCCTGCCTGCCCTCCTGAAAGAAGCATCACATCGATCCAGCCATCTGTCTCTCCCTCTGGACTTTGTCATACTGCTCCCCACGTAAGCCTCCACCTCCGCTACCTCCCTACGTACATTGATGTAATGCTTACGCCAGTTCATAATGCATCTCTCCCTCCGTCTAGACCGGCCTCTAGGCATTTACATCCCCTCCTGCAGCTTGCTAGGAGTTGGAATACAGCTTTAAGAAAACCTCAGAGAGCCATCCCCTGGTTTATGGTGTTTTTGCTTGTGATAATACATTTCTTATCTCAATATAGCCCTGCCTCTGTCCGTGTCTGCACTTGGGTTCACCTTTGCTGTGCTCCTGATTGTGACGGGTATATTTTTCCACTGTAGTTTTAAACAGCTAAAGGAATAGTCTGCTTTAAGCACAGTAGATTTATAGCATCCTTTAATGACTCATGTAAAGGTGACTGTACTTTTTATTCTGCTTACAATAAGAGATTCTATCAAGTACACAAAATGGTCAAATTTTGATGTGATAATGCATTTTTTGTTTATGTTCCTAATTGTTGAAAAGAGAGACATTTGTGAAGTGCAAGGACACTGGAACTGTAAAAGAGTAATGAACATGAAAATTAATATTTGTTAAATAGGAGAGGCAATGTGGAAGGTAAACTAACTGCACTGTGTCTTCATTACATCTGAACTTTGCATTTGGTAGGATTTCATTTTTGTTTTCATTGCACCATTCCTGGGACCTGTAATGCCTTCTGTGGGTTTTATATTAACAATATGTTGACTAATTTTTATATTTAATTTTGGAGTTAAAAAAAATAATCTGACACCAGTTTTAACTTGAAGTCTTATAATTCACCAAATTTCATTGTTCTCATGCAGGCAGAAGATTGTCAAGTTTGCTTGCAGTAATATATACAGTGCCATGAAAAAGTATTTGCCCCCTTCCTGAATCCTTAGTTATTTTATTTTTTAGATTAAGATAACCAAACTAAAATCAAAATTAAGTTTTTAAATGATTTCATTTATTAAGGGAAAACGCTATCCGAATGTACCTGTGTGGAAAAAGTTGTTTCCCCTGAGTTTTGTATTTTTGACTCCTCAGCCTTGTTTAGTAATCTTAAGGTTGTCACTTAGTTGTGTTTTGTGTTCTGCTTTGTGCTTTTGTTAAAATTATACAGTTTATGTTCCTCCTTTCAGTTTTCTCTGCCTCCCCAATGTTACCCATGTATTGTCAAGTCTCCATCTGTGATGTTCCCCTGTTTTAGTTATTTCTTGTTTAAACTGGTAGTCTCTATCCCATGTGTTTAGTTTTACTTTCTGCAGTCATGTTTCCCCAGTGAGTTTCAGCTGTGTTCCCTGGTATCTAATTCCCCAATTTCCTGGTTGTATTTGTCTGTCTCCCACTGCTCTTTGTCCTGTCTTCCCTCTAAGCAATGCATTTCATTTCTCCATGTTTTTCTGAGTTTCCTTGTTTTTGGATTCCCCCCCTCCTACTTTACAAAGCTCGGTTAATTTTCACTAGCCACACTAAGGCCTGTCAGACCTGTTGAATCAAGAAATCCCTTAAATCACTGACAGTAAAGTAGGTTAAAAGATCTCAAACGGCAACACATCATGCCACGATCTAAAGAAACAGCTAAGAAACAAAGTAACTGACATCGATCAGTCTGGAAAAAGTTACAAAGCCATTTCTAAGGCTTTGGAACTCCACTGAACCATTGTGAAAGTCACTGTCCACAAATACAGAAAACTTGGAACAGTGCTGAACCTTCCCAGGACCACTTCAAGAACTCATCCAGGAGGTCACAAAGAACCCAGAACAACATCTAAAGAACTGCAGGCCTTACTTGCCACAGTTAAGGTCAGTGTTCATGATTCAACAATAAGAAAGACTGGGCAAAAATGGCATCAATGGGAAAACCACTGCTGACCAAAAAGAACACAAAGGCTCATCTCACATTTCCTAAAGAACGTCTTGATAATCCCCGAGAAACTATTCTGTGGACTGATGAGACAAAAGTTGAACTTTTTTGGAAGGTTTGAGTCCCATTACATCTGAATTAAAACTAACAGTGTTTCATAGAAAGATCAACACCTCAACAGTCAACCATGGTGGTAGTGTGATGGTCTGGGACTGCTTTACTGCTTCAGAATGACTTGCTGTAATTGATGGAACCAAGAATTTTGCTCTCTACCAGAAAGTTCTGAAGGAGAATGTCTGGCCATCAGTTCATGCCCTGAACCTGATGAGCACTTAGGTTATGCAGCAGAACAATGATCCAAAATACACCAGCCAGTCCACCTCTGAATGGTTAAAAAAAAAAAAAAAACACAAAGAAAACTAGAAAAAAAGCATTTCCTGAAGAAAATGCACTGTGAATGCTGGATGCTGAAAGATTGCAGCTGAAATGCCAAGAAATGCTTCAAACAGCTGAAACTTTATTTGCTGAATGATTGAAGCATTTCTTGGCATTTCAGCTGCAAACAGCTGAAACTTTATTTGCTGAATGATTGGAGCTGAAATGCCAGGAAATGCTTCAGAGCTGAATTCTGATTGGCTGAAAGAGTTAAAAAGCAGCTGAAAAATGCTGAAAATGAATTTAAAATGCAAAACAGCTGAAATTGTCAAGAAATTTAATAAATAAAATAAATAAATAAATTAAACTCGATTTGCTTAAAGGGCAGAAAAACAGCCTGAAGAAATGTTAACAGCAGCTGAAGAAAAACCATAAAAGACATTGAAATGGGTAAAATGGGCCACCATGAGTGAGATGGCTATGGCAGCTGATGACCTTGGGCCATTTTTCTTGTTCAAGTTTGTGTAGCATAAGTGCAATTCCTATGTACAACTGGAAGGTGAGCACAGTGATGGCAAAGAGTTAGAGGATCTTTTTCTTCTTAAACTCAAGTTTGTTTAATTGCCACGCGATATAAAGGGTTGTATAAAAAAAAAAAAAATGCCTGAAGAAACTTAAACTGCAGCTGAAGAAACACCAGAAAAGACATTGAAAGGACGCACCATGAGTGAGGTGGCTATGGCTGCAGATGACCTTGGGCCATTTTTTAATGTTTAAGGTGTTCTCACTTTGTGTAAATTAAATGCAGTTTCTCTGTGTAAGCAGTAGGTGATCACATGAATTGCCAGAAGCTACAAGGTCTTCAGTTGTAGCTTGCCAAATTATCAATTAATTTGAAAAGTTTTAAATGGCAAGAATCAGCCTAAAGAAATTTAAACTGGAGTTTAAGAAAAACCATAAAACATATTGAGAAGTTAAATCCAAGTTTAGTAGTTTAATGTCTTGCAGCTGAAAGCTTTCAGCTGAATTGCTGTCGTTGCTGAAATATTTGGGAATGTTGTTGAAAATGTTAAAATGCACTGAATGATTCTCCTAAACATGAAGGAGAATGAAAGTGCAGAAAATTGTGGACAGAATGAATCTGCTGTTGTGGCAGCCAATGGGAGGAGCCACAGAAGCAGGGACTTATGGGAGTGTTTATGCTGATGTTTGGGAGTTTTAGTTATTGGTCTTCATCAGTTATTCAGTGATGTTTTGTTGGTTTCACTGTGATTGTTGGTTTGTGATGTCAATGTGTTGTTATTGAGGGTGGCTGATAATGGGCCACCATGGCTGAAGTGGCTATGGCAGCTGATGACCTGTGGCCATTTTTCCTGAGCATGCTGTTCTGACATTGTGTCATTAAAGCTGCTGCTTCTCTGGTTAACCACTAGCGTGAGCGCAGTCACAGCAAGAAGATTTTTTTTTATCTTCTTCAGCAGGAGTTTGCTGAAGTGTCAATATAAAAGGTTTAAAGGGTCAAAAATGGCTTGAAAAAATAAACACTCTCTGAAACTTTGTCCTAAACATGAAGGAGAAAGAAGGTGCAGAAAACTGTGGAAAGAATAAAGGCCCTTTCACACCGGATGCGTTGCGTAAAAACGACACGAAATTCCGAATCTTTCGGAGGCGAACCTGTCGTGTAACCTATATACACACCGGACGCGTTGCGTTTTTGCGAATAAATCCTCCCTATATAACGCACGGTGAAAAAAAAAATGCAGTCGACTTCAAGCGATGATGTAATGAGGCCCTGATGTTTCTAAACAAGAGAAGGAAGAAAGAGAGTTTATGGGTTCATCCAACTCATAAGAAAGCAGCAGCAGGGAGAGTTTCATGGTTTGATCCAGGAGTTGAAGCTGCATCACGGATGCTTTCGCGCATATTTCAGGATGTCAGTGGGACAGTTTGAGCTCTTGTTGGCAGAGTTGGGATCACATGTGAGGAGGCAGAGGATAATATTAGAGAGCTGACTGACCCGGAGCAGCGTGTAGCTGTGTGTCTGAGGTCAAATATTATGATGTTATTGTTCCCACATCACTGTATATTCAGTACATCGGTGCACGTTTTGAGCTATGACCTCACATGTTGCTAAATGCAGCGCTCTGATTGGTCAGTCCTGTTTGTTCGCTTGCGAAAGTCAGAAAAATCGAACTTGATCCGAAAAAATAAATGCCGCAAATTCGTCCTGTGAAATGACGCGGTCGGTGTGAACGGCTGCATTAAGAACAGGAGAGTCCGAAAAATATTTTTAACGCACGAAACATTCGCACGGAATTTACGCGTCCGGTGTGAAAGGGCCTTAAGTATAATATCACTGAATATGAAGTAATTTAAAGTTTGAAACTCAATGGAAAATCTTTTAAGTTTGGGGTAAAGTGGGACTTGAACCAGCTCTGTCTGCGTTCATGGTCCCTGTTTCTACCACTGAGCCAACAGGACAGTTACACAAACAGCGAGGTTTACATGCATACATATTGGAGAGCTCTCCCAAGCTGAATGCTTGTAAATGTGCCAATTGAAAACACCTGCCAGGTGCACTGCCTACCTGCTGAGGTGCATGCACTCTGTCAAATTTGCCTCGGTGCACCTGTCAAATAACTGCTTTTAAGTCAAAAACCGTAGCTCCTATCAAAATAATTTTTGAACTGTGAGCGTCACAAGGACCTGCTCTAAACAGTGGTGTAATTTTTATTTTCCTGGGCTCAAAAGTGTGGCCGTGGGAGCAGTTTAAAAAAGGTGCTCATTTCTGCTTTGGAGAAAATCACCTCTCTGAAATTACTATGGAGGTTAATGAAGGAGTTGGAAGGTACTCCCTGTGCTTAAACCCTCACAGTTTAAAAAGTGTACATTTGACAGGGTTTAGAGACACATTGTGTGAAAGTAGAGAAGCAGCTCTACATTTTGAGCATAAAATGATGGCTGTAGCGCAAAGAGTGTGGACACAGTGGCAGTTTAAAAATAAATTTTCCACCTGAAAGTTTTGAAGTCTCCAACTCTACTAATCAGGCTCCCACTCTAGCAAACGCAATACACAACCATTATAAACTCTGAAACGGCTGAAAAAACACCTTAAACTTAAATGCTCACTGTCCTTAAACCGTAAAAGATTTTGAAACACCAAGTAATAGCTGAATAGCTGAAAGGCTTGGCTTCATTTTAAAGCTTAAATGGTTTTTCTAGCTGAAAGTATGCTGAAGTTATTAGCTTTTAAAGCCTGAAAGGATTTGAAAAGGATTTGAAACTTCCCCAGTCATTTTGAATGGCAAAAAGGAAGATTATAAAAAGTTCAATATCTTAAAATGTATAAAGGTTACAAAAAAGAAAAGTAATAGCACAAATCTCCAGAATAGGCTGAACGTTTTGATACCAGAACGGTGTCTGTAGCCCAAACGCTGCTTGGGTTTTTAGCGACCGAAGGTTTTTGGAGTACAAGAACAATACTGTGAATGCTTTGCAGCATTCACAGTAATGAATGCTTTGCAGCATTCACAGTAATCAAAGTTTTGGAGTGGCCCATAATCTGGTCTTAAAACAGATTTAGGTGCTTTGGGTTGACCTTAAGCAGGCTGTTCATACTGGAAAACCCTCCAATGTGGCTGAATTAAAACAATTCTGCAAAGAAGAGTGAATCAAAATTCAAAGCTGACATCCATCATGGACAACCCCATCACCCTCTGCATGAGACCGTGGGTGAGCTGAGCAGCTCCTTCAGTAAGAGACTAAAACATCCTCGCTGCAGCAAGGAGCGCTTTTGCAGGTCATTCATCCCAACAGCAGTTAGACTGTATAACGCATCATGATGTCATCAGTCACTTGGACACTTTACCTCCACTGCCATCATTTTATCCATACAGTACATATACATTTTATTTATTACACTCCCACACATACACTCCTGATCAAAATCATAAGACCAGTTAAAAAATTGCAAGAATTTGCATTTTGCACTATTGGATCTTAAGAAGGTTCTAAGTAGAGCTTCACAATGCTAAAAGAAGAAATAGGCACAAGAGACAAAAACTTTTGAGCAGGGAATTTTTTGAAAACTGCATTTACACTCAAACATGATTTTTTCAGCTGATCAAAAGTTTAAGACCACAGCCTTTAAAAGCCAAAAGCTGCGTAAAAATTTGGATTCCATGTCATTTTCTGTCAAATCTTTACACTGTCAAGACCTCCTGATGGCAAAAGCAAAAAAGCTCAATGACTTTGAACGTGGTAGGATTGTTGCGCTGCATAAGCAAAGGCCTCTCACAACGTGCCATCGCTGCTGAGGTTGGATGCAGTAAGACAGTCATTTTGCATTTTTTAAATGATCCTGAGGGTTATGGAACAAAAAAGTCAAGTTGTAGGCCCAAAAAAATTTCACCAGCGCTGAGCCGCAGAATCCAATTGGCTGTCCGTCAAGACACGAGATGATCCTCTACCCAAATTAACGCCATTACTGGTGCCGACTGCAGCCCAATAACCATCAAGACGGCATCTGCGAGGGAAGGGCTTCAGGAACAAAAAACGTCTTCAAAGGCCACGTCTTCTTCAACGGCACAAAATTGCCCGTTTGGACTTTGCAAGGGTGCACCAAACATGGGACACTGAAAGGTGGAAGAAAGTTGTCTTCTCTGATGAGAAAAAATTTATCCTTGATGGTCCTGATGGCTTCCAACATTACTGGCATGACAAGGAGATCCCAGCTGAGATGTTTGGTATCAGTTAGTCCTCCCTCAGACGACTTCAGCTGGTTCAAAATGCTGCTGCTCGGCTCCTGTCTGGTGTGGGAAGGAGGGAGCATATTTCTCGTGTTTTGGCTTCTCTACACTGGCTACCAGTTCACTACAGAGTCTGTTTTAAAACTCTTTTATTTGTGTTCAAATGTCTCCATTGTCTCGCTCCATCGTACCTGTCTGAGCTAATTACTCCTTATCTCCCAACTCGCTGCCTCAGATCAGCTGATCAGCTGCTACTTGAGGTCCTGAGATCTAAGTTAAAGCTCAGAGGCGATAGAGCTTTTAGCACTGCTGCCCCTATTTTATGGAACAATCTCCCTTTACATATCAGTAGTGCCCCGTCATTGTCAACTTTTAAAACCTCTTTAAAGACACATTTTTATTCACTGGCTTTTAGTATTCTTTGACATCTTATTAATTTTGCATTTGCTGTTTTATTATTGTTGTTATAATTTTTTCTCTTTTCATTGTACAGCACTTTGTTGCAGTTGCTGTTTTTTAAAGTGCTTTAAAAATGAATAAAGTAAAGCCTCCTGGCAACACTGGCATCAAGCATGCCTAAACGATTGTTTGAAGTGATCAGCAAGAATGATGGTGCTACTCAATACTGAGTCCTTTTTTTGACACTGATTTCTCTTTTGAGGGGGTTTTCAGGTTTTTTTTGAGCTATGGTCTTAAACTTTTGATCAGCTAAAAAAAAATCATGTTTGACTGTAAATGCAGTTTTCAATAAATTCCCTGCTCAAATGTTTTTGTCTCTTGCACCGTTTTCTTCTTTTAGCATTGTGAGGCTCTAATTGGAACCTTCTTAAGATCCAATAGTGCAAAATGCAAATTTTTGCATTTTTTTTAACTGGTCTTAAGAGTTTGATCAGGAGTGTATAATGCATACTGTGTATGTTGTATTCTTTACCGGCTACATATGTATATAGTATTTTGATAGTGTTCTGATGTATATGTGTGTATATGTATATATCGATATGTGTATTGATATATATTTTATGTATATAGTGTTTTTCTATTCTATTTTATTTCATTTTTTATTCATCCTTTTTCTCTGCACTGAGGTGCTGTAATGCACAAATTTCCCCATCATGTGCTTATTAAAGTTTAATCTTAGCTTATCTTATCTTAAAATTCCCCCACAGTGATGTCCAAGACTTGTTGGAAGTTATCAAAAATGCGTGATTGCAGTTCTTGCTGCCAAAGTTGGTACAACCAGTTATTAGGTTTAAGGGGCAATTACTTTTTCACACAGGGCCAGCTAGGTTTTGATAAAATAAATTAATTACATTTATTAATTAAAATAAATTAAATCCTCATTTAAAAACTGCATTTTGTATTTACTCAGGTTATCTTTGACTAATATTAAAAGCTGTTTCATGATCTGAAACATGTGACAAATATGCAAATAAATAAATAATTAAAAATGCGAAAGAGGGCAAATACTCAGAAAAGACACACTCAATTTTCTCTCTTCTTTATACATTCAGTTAGACAGTGACCTTCATCAAATCAGTCAAATTGTTTTGTATATTTGTTCAGTTGATTAAACAAATTGGCACATCATGTACTGAAGAACCTTCCTGTTCAATGAATTTATTTCAACTTAAGAATACTAACACCAAATGTGTAAATCATGGAAAACATTTTGAAACTAATATGAACTGCTGTATTTCATGTCATGCTGGCTTGCTTGAACTATTATAATAGTTTGTGTGTGCATGAATATCATATCCATAACTATAACAAAGTGTGGCTGGCATAGTATACAGGAACATCTGTGCTGAGCAGGACCTGGAAGTCCCGAGGTCAAAATGGGATACGCCCCCAAGGGTGGCTGAGAGTGATCGAGCTAAGATTTGGTTGGACTTCCAGATACAGATGGACAAACTGGTGATGGCTAACCCACCAGACATTGTAGTGGTGGGCAAACAAAGGAAGAAAGCTGTTGTGATAGATGTTGCAATAACAAGTGATGGCAACATCAAGAAGAAGGAACATGAGAAACTTGATAAATACCAAGGGCTCAGAGAAAAGCTAGAGAGGATGTGGAAGGTGAAGATAACAGTGGTCCCAGTGTTAATTGGACAGTGGGCAGTGATCTCCATAATGGGAGAATGGCTCCAGCAAATTCAAGGAACATCATCCCAGATCTCTGTCCAGAAGAGCGCAGTCCTGGGAACAGCTAAGAAACTGTGCAGGATCCTCAAGCTCCCAGGGCTCTGGTACAGGACACAAGCTTAAATGAATTGTCAACCTTCAGGGGGTTAATTCAAAGACACCCTGAAAATCAAAGTGATTTTTTGTATTCATGCCTGACAAAATCAGGACATGTTCCTAATGAGATGATGGATGGTGTCCTCCCGGATCTGGAACAGGGCATCACTGAGCTTCTGGACAGTCTGAGGTGCTACCTACTGTAGTGGCATTAGATAGACCAAAACAATGTTCCAGAGGTGTTTTATTGGATTCAGGTCGGGTGAGCTTGGAGGCCAGTAAATGATATCAATGCCCTCATCCTCCAGGAACTGCCTGCATACTCTCACCACATGAGGCCAGGCACTTTCGTGCACCAGGAGGAACCCAGAACCCACTCCACCTGCAGTGGTGCAGTGAGTCCTTGGACCCAGTAGAAAATGCCTCCCTAGACCAGGACCCATCACCAAGTCATTCATGCTGAACAATGTTACAGGCAGCATAATGCGGCTTCTCAGACCCTTTCACACCTCTCATATGTCTGTCATGTGCTCAGACCTGCTGTCATCTGTGAAAAGCACAGGGCACCAGTAGTATACCTGCCAATTCTGGTATTCTGTGGTAAATGCCAATAGTGTGCCCTGGGTATATGTGCTTATTGCAGAGGTTTTTTGTAACCTTATACTGTATACAAGGTATGAGATAATTTTTTTCTCCTCATCCATTTATCCCTATGTATTCACTATTGTTTCCATCTTTTAAGGCAGCACCTCTAGAGGGCAGCATGGCTGCAGTCACTTATCTCCTATGTTTTGTTGATTGTTGTTGTCTCCTCTTGGATGGGTGTTCTGGAACGCAATTTCATTATATGACTGGAAAGTAGTGTTAATTTTGACAGCAAATTTTGATTTAGTTTTAGTCCTAGTCTTTTTTTTTAAGTCAGTCATAGTCTTTTGATGAAAATGTAATTTAGTTTTAGATAGTTTTAGATTTAATTTAGTCATCTGAATAGTTTTAGTTTTAGTCGATGAATTATAGTCAACTAAATCTACAGTTGATTTAGTCAACTAAATATAAAAGGTGTAAAATGTAAATGCTTTTTCTTCAGTTTCCTTGAATTAGTCATTATACACACTTACACAAAATTAAACATGTATTAAAAGTTATGCATTATTATTAATAATAATAACATTAACGTTTCACCTGCTTCCCACACACCTGATCCTTAACACCACCTTACTGAGATAATATGAGCGTTTTACAGCAGGACACGCTCTGAAAGGTACAGGGCAGTGTTCAGGACTAAGATTAGGAAAGGCTAATCCACCGCAGTGTGGAGATTTTCTCTAAACACAAACTGGGAAAAACACTTTACGCTGCATGACATTAAAATGCTTACCTTTGCATGGAGATCTGGGTGACTGGTTTGCAGATGTTTAAGATTTGTCGTGTTTTTACCCAAGATAGTCGCCCCACATGGTTTACACATCGTTTTGTTTGTCACAACGTCAAAGGACAAATGTGTCCATACATCGGCTCTTCTCTTTCTCCCTGCTGACATTGTTTACATAACTTAGTTCTATCGAAAGTAAAGACAAACCACAGGCTAGTTTGTCCTTCCAGGGTTTAGAGCAAATTTGTGAAACTGTGCATTTGATCGGATGTTTTCCTAAGTTGTCCCGCCCTGTCACAAAATAAAATAAGTTCTGATTGGATGTCATCCCCCAAGCATATTTGTCTCATTTTCATTCATTGACAAAACTGTCAATTAATTTCATCATCGTTTTTATCACTTTAGGTAGTTTTTATTTAGTTATCGTCTCGCCATCGTCATGAAAAAAAGGGTCGTTAAAGAAAACTATGCCAAAAATATTTCGTCAATGAAATTAACACTGCTGGAAAGACATATGATGGCAATAAAGCTATTCTATTCCATTCTGGGTAGTGAACACAGGGTCCACTAGAGGATGTAGGGCCCTCATTAAGTCTTTTTCTCAGTGTTTGGTCATTGATATTCACACCAGTGGTAGTGGTAGTGATTGTCCTGTTCCTCCTTCCACAAAGGAGCAGATACTGGTCCTGCTGATGAGTTAAGGACCTTCTACAGCCTTGTCCAATTCTCCTAGATGAGAGTTGGACTGTCTCCTGGAATCTCTATCATGCTCTTGAGACTGTGCTGGGAGATACATCAAACCTTCAGGCACTGGCACATGTTCATTTGCCATCCTGAAGGATTGGACTACAAAATATTTTCTCATACAGATGTAATCATATAAAGTGGTACTCATTTACCTGAGCTGTGAGATATAAGGCAGACACTGAATGAAACTCCTCACTTCACTCTCTTCATGTGAGCAGCCTGTCAGCTCCACTTGTTTCTTCTCTGGTTGGAGTCTCAGCACTTCCAGGAGGATGGAGGTCTTTCTCTCTGACAGGTTTATGGACCAGACTGCAGGAGTTGACTGGAAAACTGACTGTAATGATGGAAGGACACTCAAACCTCGTTGAGTCTCATAAGAGTACAGGTCAATTAGAAAATCACACCATTTTTCGGTAAGAGGAAATCTTTCATATGTGCACACTGATGATAACAGCTCCAGTATCTTCTCTCCTGTCTGCTGTTCTCTCTCTACTGCTGCACACAATAGATTCCCAAAGAACCTGACTTCTTCATGAAGATCTGACCTCTGAGGTTCAACACTGGAACAATAAGAAGGAAACATTTAGTGATGATTTGATCTCAGTTGCATAAACACAACTACACACTACTGATGGACTCCATCTTGTCCATGTGTGTCCTGTATATAATGAAAGTCCATTTTAAAGCCATCTATTTATTTGCTGTTTTATTTCATGTCTGACTTTAGAGAGTCAAACACTAAATATCAACAATATATAAAACACACAGAGTGGAACAACATCTACAGTTCAACAGTCACCTCAAGGCCCTTTATATTGTAGGTAAAGACCTTACAATAATTACAAAGAAAACCCAACAATCAAAATGACCCCCTATGAGGAAGCACTTGGTGACAGTGGGAAGGAAAAACTCCCTTTTAACAGGAAGAAACCTCCAGACTCCAGGCTCAGGGAGGGGCAGTCATCTGCCACAACTGGTTGGGGTGAGGGGAGGGAGAAAGGACAAATGACATGCCGTGGAAGAGAGCAAGATATTTATAATAACCAATGATTAAATACAGAGTGGTGTATAAACAGAGTGGAAAGAGGTGAAGGAAAAAGAAACACTCAGTGCATCACAGGACCCCCCAGCAGCCTAGGCCTATTGCACCTTAACTAAGGAATGGTTAAGGGTCACCTGATTCAGTCCTAACTATAAGCTTTATGATAAAGGAAAGTTTTAAGCCTAATCCTAAAAACAGGCAGGGTGTCTGTCTCCCAAATCCAAATTGGGAGATGGTTCCACAGAAGAGTGGTGTGAAAACTGAAGGTGCTGCCGCTCATTCTAGTCTCAAATATCCTAGGAAACACAAGTAAGCCAGCAGTCTGGGTGGGAAGTCAAGAGCTTGTAGGTGAGAAGAAGGGTTTCAAATTATTTTCTGGATTTAACAAAGAGCCAGTGAGCTCTTTTTCCAGTCCCTGTCAGTACTCTAGCTGCAGCATTTTGGATCAGCTGAAGGCTTTTCAGGGACCTTTTAGGACAGCCTGATAATAATGAATTACAATAGTCCAGCCTAGAAGTAACAAATGCATGAACCTTTCAGCATCACTCTGAGAAAGGATGTTTCTAATTTTAGAAATATTGCACAAATGCACAAAAAGTATTCCTACAAATTTGCTTAATATGTGCATTGAAGGACATATCCTGGTCAAAAATGACTCCAAGATTTCTCACAGTGTTACTGGAGGCCAAAGTAATGCCATCCAGGGTAAATATCTGGTTAGACACCATGTTTCTAAGGTTTATAGGTCCAAGTACAATAACTTCAATTTTATCTGAATTTATAAACAAGAAATTAGAGGTCATCCAGGCCTTTATGTCTTTAAGACATCTGCATAACAATAAAAATGTATGCAATGCTTTTTAATAATAATATGACCAAAGGGAAGCATATAGTGTGTGTAGTGTAAATAGCAATTCAACACTACATATGCAGATGGAGACACAAAGTGATGAAAACTCTCTGGCGTCTGAAGTCTTAATTTCTTGCTCACTGTAGAGCTGCTACAATATTTATATGGTCAGTAATTTCATTGCAATAAGGATTTAAAAATGTAGCTATAATTAACAAATAATTTAAATAATTATTATCATTGTGACTATTTAATGCATTGTTTACTTTATTTAGTTTTGTAAATGCTGTTAATAAACTCAGCAGTTTAATTATGGAAATTTGTGTTTGGTTGATTATTTCTTTGTTCTAACAATGCTTCTTGTCAATAAAACTTATACTGTTGGAAATCCTATCTATTTCCCCTTAAATGGTGGGTTGAACAGCACAGTTAAGGCTTCAAGTTATGCCTATATAAAAACTTGCCAAATGTTCTCTGCCACTGCCAAACAGCATATGTTCTATTGCTAACTTCATGGTTTCATTTTGTATGTAACAGATTTATTTGTTAATTTTCTATCAGGATGCATTATTGCTACTGAGCTTAATATTTTTATATTCACATTACATTTTTCTCATACAGTGAGATGGGTGTCCCCCCCCCCCCCCCAAAAAGAAAAATAACAACAACTTTGTAATCCTGCATTTTTCTCTCTACTTTATTGGCTCAGTCGGTTAGGGACGATAGAAAAAGCTTGGTTGTTTCATTTTGCTGTTAAGTGGACTAAAAATATATGTAAGTGAGTGGTTTGACACTAAATACTGGAGGAAGAACCTGAGAAATAATAAGGGCCAAGTGGTATGAATTGATTATAAATGTGTATAAAATAGACTTCACAGCAATGGGGAACAAAAGAAAAATCAAATAAATACAGTGCTGTACAGAGTAATATGTTTATCTCTAAAATGGTCCAGGGTATAAATTTAACTCAAATATGACCCCATGGGAATAAAGTCAAAATGTGAAAATGACAACAAAAAAAACAAAAAAAAAGAGAGAATTAGAGTTAAAATATTTGAATGGTGTTATAATTCATGGACATTCAAATATTTCCATTACTTATTTTAGAGAACATTTTTCTTACATCGACTTAATTGTGTAAAGTCCAATTCATTTACCTGAGCTGTGAGATATAAGGCAGACACTGCAGGAAACTCCTCTCTTCACTCTCTTCCTGTGAGCAGCCTGTCAGCTTCACTTGTTTCTTCTCTGGTTGGAGTTTCAGCACTTCCAGGAGGATGGAGGTCTTTCTCTCTGAGAGGTTTATGGACCAGTCTGCAGGAGTTGACTGGAAAACTGACTGTAATGATGGAAGGACACTCAGACCTGTTTTAGTCTCATAGTTCTTCACATGGGAGCACAGATCCAACAGGAAATCAAACTGAAATTCCCTATCATCATCATTGCCATCAGCTACTTCTCTGTTATTAAAAAGAAATGTTTTATAGCTGCACAGTGATGATAACAGCTCCAGTATCTTCTCTCCTGGCTCCTTCTCTCTCTCTACTTTTTCCAACATGGTTTGACTTGGGAGCAAAAATGAAGAAGAGAAACTGGAAGAAAAATTGAACATTTTTGTCATGATTTCAGAATCATAAAAAAATATGTACATTATCACCGACACATGTACTGTTTTAATTCAATTATATTTAGTGGAGTAAAATCCTGGTTGATCCATGAGACACAGTAAAAGCTGTAGAAGAGTAAAAGGCTGATGACTTGTCAGTCATAAATCACTAGCAAATGATGAGTGTAGGGCTGCAATGATTCATCGACATAAGCAATGACGTTGACTACAAAAATTACTCGACTTGGAATTTCAATATTGAAGTGTTGTATTTTAAAACCCATTCATCTATTTTGTTCCTCTTACCATGTGATTTTGTAGCAGCAATACTCTAAAGGAAGATATGGGGGCAGTACTGCTGCCATTGTCTGCCAATGACAATACCAATGAAGAAAAACAAAACATGATGGGCTCTTTCGGCTCCCAGGTGGCTCCTCATATTTCCATCTTTTTTAAAAAGTGTAAAATGAATTATGAATGTAAAAAAACTATTATATCAAATGTTTCTTTATATACCCAACATATAATAGAGTGCTCCAAATACAAATCATAAAACAAAAGATTGGCACTCAAAAAAAAAACAAGGGCCTTTGAGGAGTTGATCCTGTTTCTCCTACCTGATATGACCTGCCCTGTTTTGTTCTTCTAATTGCACTGATGGATGAATATGCCTGTGCAAGTTGTTTGTGGAGCCTGCTTGATATAAAATTTTAAATTTGCAGTCTGAATGAAAAAAAACCAGAAATGGCTCACTATCAGGAGCCGGCTCCTGTCGTTCACCTCAAAGAGCCGGCTCTTAGAGCTGGATCGTTCGCGACCGACCCATCACTAATGAACAACATAACGATGGTGGAACAGAGGAGGGTGGTGAAAATGAAAGAAAATGGAGACAGACTGCCAAAGGTGTGGGAGCATTTAGCAGAAAACAAAGATTAAAGCTGAATGCAGTCTGTGCAGAGCAGAGCTTTCCTTCCATGGCAGCATCACTGCAATGCTGAGAGTTTAAAATGCCGGCACCCTGGAGCTGTGACATCAGCTCTGGATGACGTTTGAGAGTTTCTGTTATTTTACCTGTTGGAAACAAGCTCTCGTGGATGATGTTTGCTAAGTGGCACCATTTCAGTTATGTTAGCTAACGAGTGAAGGACAATAGGAACAGCTATGTTGGCTCCTATTTTTTTCTCCCATTAATATTAGCATTCATTCTGAATAGTAAACCTGTTCATGAACTGAATCATCTGTAAACTTTTCAGGTGTTTTGAATGGAAAAATAGTTGATCATGTAGAGTACAACATATTTACCTGAGCTGTGAGATATAAGGCAGACATTGAAGGAAATTCAGCACTTCATGCTCTTCATGTGAGCAGACTATCAGCTTCACGTGTTTCTTCTCTGGTTGGAGTTTCAGCACTTCCAGGAGGATGGAGGTCTTTCTCTCTGAAAGGTTTATGAACCAGACTGCAGGAGATGACTGGAAAACTGACTGTAATGACGGAAGGAGACTCAGACCTGTTTTAGTCTCACAGTCCTTCACATAGGAGTACAGATCCAGCAGGAAATCACACTGATATTCCTCTTCTTCGTTATCAGACATTTTTGTCTTATTAACAGGGAATGTTTCATATGTGCACACTGATGATAACAGCTCCAGTATCTTCTCTCCTGTCTGCTGTTCTCTCTCTGCTGCTGCACAGAACAGATTCACAAAGAACCTGACTGCTTCATCTGACCTCTTAGGTTCAACACTGGAACAATAAGAAGGAAACATTTAGTGATGATTTGATCTCAGCTGCATAAACACAACCACACACTACTGATGGAATCACATGTGCAAATCACACTTAATCTACACTACATTTTCAGGCGCAGACAAAGTGTTGAAAACTCTGCTGTTCATTGTTTTCTCACTTTAAGGCTGCCACAACACATGGTTTGTAAAGTTCCCTTGAGTCAGGAGTTTAAAATGCAGCATATTTTGGCTAATTAACCAGTATTAACAACATTTTAGAATTAATACATTTAGTGATGGAAGTGCTCTTCAATTAAGATGACAGGGATAGTCACTATATGGTCTGTGTTGTAATAGATCTTTCATGTATTTTTGAACTTGATAAGATATTGATGAAAAGCAATACCAGATTCCACTTACAGTTTTTACTTTTTAATTAAATGTATTTATTTTTATGATAAATTTTTAGCATTGTTGTATTTTTGTCAATGAGCTAGTGTTATTATTTTTTATTAAATATCACTTTATTATTCTCATACAGGTAGAAGGATGACATGTTCCAACCTGCTGCAGAAAAGTATGTATTTATAAATCTTTTATAAATCTGCTGCCACACGCTTCTGTGATTTAATCGTTCAGTCACTCAGTGACTCACACTGTGACATTCAATAGGACAAGCAGGCACCGTGCCAACAGCTCACTGAATAAAAAAATCCAAGTAAAATAATCAACATTAATCCAATACCAACTTTGTAAGTGTTGGAAAAATAAGCTCTGTGTTAGTTTATAATAATTATGCTTTTGTATGTATTGGTCATTGAAATGACTATTAATGATGAACAGTGATGTCTATGTGAAGAGGAAATGTTCTGACCCTCTCAGGGACCTTTGTACAGAGTGTGTTTTCTTTTAAAATAACTAGAAGTGTAAGGAAGAGTCTAACCACAGTCTGGAGACCTTCCTTTGACCTGTCTGCATTTCATATTTGTGTATTTAGTTACAAAAAGGTTGATAGAAGTGAAAGTTTATATTAATATCATGTGTGTGTGTTTTTTTTAAGCCTGTCATGTCTGGCATTTTTCGCAATCCGAATGATGATCCGAATCCATTGATGTACCAAACATATTTGCTTTAACAAGAACAGCTCTATACGTTTCTATAGGCTATTCTTGTTAATGTTTGTATTTTTATTTATTTATCTTTTTATTTAGTTATTTATGCCAGGTCTGACAGGCAACAAGGAAGGGGCAAGAACAAGAGGGGGGGGAACAAAAGGAAGAAATGAAGAAAAAGATAATAAAAAAAAAAATAACCGAAGAAAAGTATACACACACACATGCATACATATACACATAATTTTGTTGTTTGCAGTAATGTGTGTGTATGCGCCTCTGTCACGCAATGTACTCAATAATGAGGGCAAGAAACTGCAACCATACCCCCCGCGATCCAGAGGCGAATAGGGAAGGACCCAGGCCATCCACAGCCTAGGAGCTCAAAAGACCTGAGGCCACAAAACCTGATGACAACCGCGCACACACCCCAGAGGAGGAAGGAGGGAGACCACAGACAGAGCCCCCACAGCCAAAGGGCAAGAGTTCAGAGAGCCAGAAGCGACGAGCAGCCCCCCATTCACGAGCCGAGCACGCGGCCCCCCGAGGCCCCAAGCGCCCGAGAGCAGCCCGACACCCGGCAGAGCCCCTCCATACGCCAAAGAGGCCCAAGCCACCCCCAGGCCACAGCTGCCAAGGGAGCAGGTCAAAAACCACGCCAAGACATCCGGCCACGCACCCCGGGACCACGGGCACCCACACCCCAGCGGCGGTAGTGACGACCAATGGGGAGCAGCGCAGAGTGGCAGGGAGGGATAACTCCTGCCCTCCGCAGCCGCGTCCCAGAGGTGCCAAGGCTCGGCAAGCCACTGATCCAGGCCCAGCTGTCCACACACACAATCAGAAACGCCTACACACACAAACACGCACCAGTCATTCACTCATGCACACACACACGTACATCCACACGCACCAGTCACACACTCATGCACACACACACGTAACATACATGGACACCTAGTGTGGGAGAGCAGGTACCAGCACAGAGCCAGCGGCAACCCAGGGAAGCAGCCAACCGAGCCCCGAACAACGAGCCAGTCCCCACCCCAGGCAGGGTGCGTGAAACTGGGGTGTGAGAAGACCCACCCGCCCCCTCCTCCCACTCAACATGTTTGGGGTGATGTGAGTGTATGTAATGAGAAAAATGTGTACGGCTGTGTGAAAACTACAGAAAAAAAAATGTCATGTGTTTTATTTTTAGTAATTGCTTTCTTGATCACCTCTTTACAAACAAAACACAACATAAAACATAAAATGTGAGTCAGGCATCTTGGTCATGGTCCTGAGAATCCGTGGCGTGGGCCCCTTATTTTCATTTGTGAAAGGTGGCAACCCTAGAGCACTCACAAAATAATAAAAGAGCTTAAGTGCTCTATACATAAGAATAATTAACATAATGGATATAGGGATGAGAGAACACAGACAGCTCCACACCCCCTCCCACTAATCAGCTCTGCACAACAAGTTCCCACGAATTGCTCCTCCACTATTCACGATTCATAAGCAGCAGACATGGGGTGCAACTCAAAGAAACACTCCCGCACAAGTCCACAAAGCGCCACGAGCATGAATAATAAAAAATATTTACTAAATTCCCGGGCTGAAATTCCCTGGGTGGCGTTGTCGGTTCCTGTGACCTTGAACTTTAGCTCACGGATTAGTTTTAAACCCCCTCGTTGTGCTTGCCACAAATGCAATCAACAAATAACAATAATAAAAAGTTAGTATAGCCAAATTAAACTATTCTGTTTGTTATAAAGCTGTTTTCTCAGCTCTTACATTTTCTATTTGCCATACTTATGCCTCTCTTTGCTGAAATTTCATTCAAATATTGATTTAAGGTCAGAGCAAAAATGCTAACTTTTCTGTGTGTAATGCACTTTGAGATCACAGTTTTCATTGATTTTAATGGTAAAACAGTGCATGCCAACGGAGTAGTTAATTGGGTGAAACTTCATTATTATTTGTGCTATTAGTGTGGTTTTGGTACCAAAATGTAATTTTTTCCATGCTCATTCTATTTGCATGGGTTTCAGTTGTAACAGGAAATAATGAAAATTTTAGTAACGTACCTATTTTTAGCTACCGCAAAGAGTAAAACTGACTATTTTCTTTCCATTGAAACCTTTAGGGGCTAGACTGAAGCAGAACCATGCCAATGTCAAAATGTGTCTCTAACTTCCTCTTTTTGCCACGGGCCATTTCTCAATACTCAAGTACCCAAATGCAAACTTGCGTACTTCACAAGTATGAACTTCCCAAGTAAGGGAATTATTTTTCAATTGGAACACAAGCAGACTTGATGACATTACAGCTCAGCTCCAGTGTTTCTATTACCTTCCAGCTTAAATTTACTGATTAAATTTACTGAATGCTTGTCTTTAAAAACTTCATCTCTGAATAAAAACATTATAAATGTATCTTGAATTATTATTCTTACTAGTCAGAATGTAATTGCATATAGCTTAAATTATCATTCTGGATAGTCAAAATGTAGTTTTGTCTAGTCAAAATGCAGTTTTAGATATCTTAAATGTAATTATGGATAGTCAGACAAACAGATTTTATGTTAAAATGGCCTGCCATATGCCATAGTATGGCGAAACCAGCCAAGTCAACCTGACACTCTCCGGTGCACAGCACAGTGGCCCTGCTGCCACTCTACAAGTGAAATCAAAGCTTGTATTGGTGTGTGCGCTGAACCCAGCTAGCAAAGCTAGCAAAAATGAGTGGCTGAGAAACAAGCTCAGGGCTCACACTGATTCAGCGTTATGGTGAGTTGTATTTTTCATGAGCTTTATACAGTAGAAACGGCCTAAGTTGAAGTTGCACAAATTGGATTTTCACTGGGGATGGCTTCAGCAGATCCAGATTTTTCCTAGCGTTAATTCCATTAAAATCTTTACCTAAATCAATCAGACTTTAGCATACCTCGGATGAAAAATCTGGTCTCATTGTAATATATTTCCAGTTAAATGTGATCGCATAAGTCGGATGAGTTTAACGCTAAAGCCCTCCTCAGCTCCCATCCGCCCACTTTCATGCACTGGCTCGTTGATGCACAACTACACACACTAACAACGCCTGGAGATCACTTTAGTGTCTATATCAGTGCATTCCACCAGAGACAATCATGGCAGCGCAAACTCACTTAAGCTACAAACTCACAGTTATGAGTAAAAATATGAGATTATAAAATTTGTGGAACCAAATTCAGAGATGAAGCAGAAGCAATTGCAGCAAAATTGGATATTAGTCTCCAAACTAGTTTGAAGAATCAAATTTTATCTGACTTACACTTAAGATGGACTTTTTACAAGTCGGATGAAAGTCAATGGGCTATTTGAATCCGACTTAGGCGATTTCTACTGTATTTGTGTATCTTATTTTGAAGGCATGTTTAAACATTACCATGGCAACCAGAAAGCGTTGTGGGCAAAGAGGATTATTATTATGTTATTCATGCTTTGGTGCAATGTTATGAGGACGCTGCTGATAGAGTTGCATACGAATACGTAGTGGATTCACATTTATTATTATACTTAGAAAATATCACAATTTTGATTATGGTTGTATATATTTTGACGTATTTATCCGCCACACCTTAAAAGCCGGTCTGTGGAAATATTTTCTAACACTAAACCGGTCTGTGGCTCAAAAAAGGTTGGGGACCATTGTTCTAATGTATAAATGGCACTGAGAGCTTGTACAGATGTTATTTGCTCCTAATTTTCCATCCATCCATCCATCCATTTTCTTCCGCTTATCCGGGGCCGGGTCGCGGGGGCAGGAGCCTAAGCAGAGAAGCCCAGGCCTCCCTCTCCCCAGCCACCTCCCCTAGCTCATCCGGGGGGACCCCAAGACGTTCCCAGGCCAGCCGAGAGATATAATCTCTCCAGCGTGTCCTGGGTCTGCCGCGGGGCCTCCTCCCGGTGGGACATGCCCGGAACACCTCACCCAAGAGGCGGCCAGGAGGCATCCTAATCAGATGCCCGAGCCACCTCAACTGGCTCCTTTCGATGTGGAGGAGCAGCGGCTCTACTCTGAGCCCCTCCCGGATAGCTGCACTCCTCACCCTATCTCTAAGGGAGAGACCAGCCACCCTTCGAAGGAAACTCATTTCTGCCGCTTGTATTCGCGATCTTATTCTTTCGGTCACTACCCAAAGCTCGTGACCATAGGTGAGGGTAGGAACGTAGATCGACCAGTAAATCGAGAGCTTCGCTTTTACACTAAGCTCCCTCTTCACGACGACAGACCGGTGCAGCGTCCGCATTACTGCAGAAGCAGCCCCGATCCGTCTGTCGATCTCCCGCTCCCTTCTCCCATCACTCGTGAACAAGACCCCGAGATACTTGAACTCCTCCACTTGGGGCAAGAACTCGTTCCTGAGCCGGAGAGGGTACTCCACCCTTTTCCGGCTGAGGACCATGGCCTCAGACTTAGAGGTGCTGATTCTCATGCCGGCCGCTTCACACTCGGCTGCGAACCGTTCCACTGCGAGCTGGAGGCCCCCCCCTGATGAAGCCAACAGGACCGCATCATCTGCAAAGAGCAGAGATGAGACTCTGAGGCCACCAAGGAAGAAGCCTTCCGCCACCTGGCTACGCCTAGAAATTCTGTCCATAAAAGTTATGAACAGAATCGGTGACAAAGGGCAGCCCTGACGGAGTCCAACACCCACAGGAAACGAATCCGACTTATTACCGGCTATACGGACCAAGCTCTCACTGCGGTTGTACAGAGACTGAATGGCCCGCAACAACGGGCCAGACACTCCATACTCCCGCAGGACCTCCCAGAGGATACCCCGAGGGACACGGTCGAATGCCTTCTCCAAGTCCACAAAGCACATGTAGACTGGTTGGGCAAACTCCCATGCGCACTCGAATATCCTTGAGAGGATAAAGAGCTGGTCCAGCGTTCCGCGGCCAGGACGAAAACCGCATTGTTCCTCCTGGATCTGAGGTTCGACTAACAGACGGACCCTCCTTTCCAGCACCCTGGCATAGACCTTACCGGGGAGGCTGAGGAGTGTGATCCCTCGAAAGTTGGAGCACACCCTCCGGTCTCCCTTCTTAAAGATGGGGACCACGACCCCGGTCTGCCAATCCAGTGGCACTGCCCCAGATCTCCACGCGATATTGCAGAGGCGTGTCAACCAAGACAGCCCTACAACATCCAGAGCCTTCAGGAACTCAGGGCGAATCTCGTCCACCCCAGGGGCCTTGCCACCAAGGAGTTGTTTAACTGCCTCAGTGACCTCACCCCCAGTGATGGCCAGGTCATCCCCCTCGTCCCCAGACTCTGCTTCCACTACAGAAGGCGTGTCAGTGGGATTCAGGAGGTCCCCGAAGTATTCCTTCCACCGCCCGACTATAGCTTCAGTTGAGGTCAGCAGCACCCCACCCGCACTATAAACCGTGTGAGTGGAGCACTGCTTTCCTCTCCTGAGTCGCCTGACGGTTTGCCAGAATCTCTTCGATGCCGTCCGAAAGTCTTGTTCCATAGCCTCACCGAACTCCTCCCACACCCGAGTTTTTGCTTCGGCCACTGCCCAAGCTGCGTTCCTCTTGGCCTGTCGATACCTGTCAGCTGCCTCCAGAGTCCCACAGGTTAACCAAGCCCGATAGGACTCTTTCTTCAGCTTGATGGCTCCCTTCACCTCCGGTGACCACCATCTGGTTCGGGGGTTACCACCACGACAGGCACCAACCACCTTGCAGCCACAGCTCTGAGCAGCAGCCTCAACAATGGAGGTGCGGAACATGGTCCATTCGGACTCAATGTCCTCAGCCTCCCTCGGAATGCTGTCGAAGTTCTGCCGGAGGTGGGAGTTGAAGATCTCCCGGACTGGGGCTTCTGCCAGGCGTTCCCAGCGCACCCTCACAATACGTTTAGGTGCACCAGGTCTGTCCAGCTTCTTACCCCGCCACCTGATCCAACTCACCACCAGGTGGTGATCAGTTGACAGCTCAGCTCCTCTCTTCACCCGAGTGTCCAAAACATACGGCCGCAGATCTGATGATACGATTACAAAATCGATCATCGACCTGCGACCTAGGGTGTCCTGGTGCCATGTGCACTTATGGACATCCTTATGTTCGAACATGGTGTTTGTTATGGACAAACTGTGGTTTGCACAGAAGTCCAATAACAAGACACCATTCGGGTTCAGATCGGGCAGGCCGTTCCTCCCAATCACGCCCCTCCAGGTCTCACTGTCATTGCCCACGTGAGCGTTGAAGTCTCCCAGCAAGACTATGGGGTCACCAGATGGAGCACTCTCCAGCACCCCGCCCAGTGACTCCAAAAAGGGTGGGTACTCTGAACTGTCATTCGGCGCATAAGCGCAAACAACAGTCAGGACCCGTTCCCCGGCCCGAAGGCGCAGGGAAACTACCCTCTCGTCCACCGGTGAAAACTCCGACGTACAGGCAGCAAGCTGGGGGGATACAAGAATACCCACCCCAGCTCGCCGCCTCTCACCGAGGGCAACTCCAGACTGGAACAGAGTCCAGCCCTTCTCCAGGAGACTGGTTCCAGAGCCCAGGCCATGCGTTGAGGTGAGCCCAACTATATCTAGCTGGTATCTCTCAACCTCACGCACTAGCTCAGGCTCCTTCCCCACCAGAGAGGTGACATTCCATGTCCCAATAGCCAGTTTCGATAGCCGGGGATCGGTCCGCCAGGGCCTCCGCCCTCGGCCACCGCCCGACACACACTGCACCCGACCCCTAATTTTCTTGCAAGAAAATTAAAGATCTTTGCTGTAGATTGATTGTGTGGTCTTGGTCTTTTGATTGATCCAACAGTAAGAGTTGAATGCACCAAATAATTGAAAGTTAAATAAATAGTATACAGTAGAAGAGATCAATTTATAGAGTGGGTGTCACAGTTGCATCACTCTGCAAGCGTGAGCAAACAAGTGGCAGAAATATAAGTATAAGTGGCACATTACCGGCAATAATGAAAAGTCTTCACTTTGAAGTCAAACTTTATACTTGTAAGCCATTAAATGGACTGACTGAACAATGGAGTACTCACTTCATAAACTCTTAGGTGTCCATGATTTATCACAAGCAAAAGCAAAGTCAGTAATGTAGTTATCAATTTGTATCAACAGTCAGCACGTATCACTCCCAGAGGCTATGCTATAATAGCATACACTGTAAATCAAAGTTTGCAACAATTGTATGCTAGTAAGAGTAGCATGTAAACAAACCAGTCTGCTGGTTTGTTTACATGCTAAACAGTCAAGTTATACAACGTACTAATATTAGTGTTTGATTAGTGGCAGTGTTGTGATGTGATTTACATTTCATTTATCATTATGTAAAATTAATCAAGTAGAGTAAAACTCATGTACCTGAGCTGTGAGATATAAGGCAGACACTGCAGGAAACTCCTCACTTCACTCTCTTCATGTGAGCAGCCTGTCAGCTCCACTTGTTTCTTCTCTGGTTGGAGTTTCAGCACTTCCAGGAGGATGGAGGTCTTTGTCTCTGAGAGGTTTATGGACCAGACTGCAGGAGCTAACTGGAAAACTGACTGTAATGATGGAAGGACACTCAGGCCTGTTTTAGTCTGATATGAGTAGAGGTCCAGTAGGAAATCACACCATTTCTCTTTAAGAGGGAATCCTTTGTATCTGCACACTGATGATAACAGCTCCAGTATCTTCTCTCCTGTCTGCTGTTCTCTCTCTGCTGCTGCACAGATCAGATTCACAAAGAACCTGATGGCGTCCTCGTCTGACCTCTTAGGATTAACACTGAAAAAATAAGAATGAAATATTTAGTGATGATTTGATCTCAGCTGCATAAATACAACTACACACTACTGATGGACTCAATACTCAAATAGGGCTATTAACTGTATACCAACTCTACCTCTTCACAACAAAACTGATGGCCTCAAACACATTAAGAGGGCAAGAAATTCAAGAAATTAACTCTTGACAAGGCACAGCTGTTAACTGAAAGACATTCCAGGTGACTACCTTATAAAGCTGACTGAGAAAATGCCAAGATGTGCAAAGCTGCCATCTAAGCATGAGATGCCTACTTTGAAGAATCTAAAATATGAAATGTATATTCTGGTTTGTTTAACACTTTTTTGTTTACTAAATAATTCCATATGTCTTTTTTCATAGTTTGGATGATAATGAAAAACCACTGAATTAGAAGGTGTGTCCAACCTTTTGACTGGTCTAAAACAACAACAAAAAATATTTATTTTTATTGTTGTTGTTTCAGTAAGAGATTGAGGTCAACAATTTGCAATGTTGACCACCTGTGAAGCTCTGTTATTACTGGCCTCTTCCCAAGTCTCCAGAGCAGCCCGTCTACTTCATCATGGGCCCCCTACTGCTTTGTTGCCACAAATTCTTTGGTTTCCTGAGGACCTTTGACCACCCTCTTGTTGGACTTTAAGTTCAACTCTATGCCCTTTGCTGGCCACCTATTCGACCCCTGGAGAGATCTTTCCACAAAGGTCAAATAAGAGGACAGTTTGTGCTGTTACTACTCCAAGAAGACCTCCAGAAAGGTCCCTCTGCTCTGCTCCAGGGTGGTCCTACTTCTGCTGGGTACCACTCCAAAACTCAGGAGAGGGCTGTCTGACTTGCTCCACATTCCAGCCAATGCCAGAACAGTTTTCTGTAGCCCTTCTCTTCATGTCAGGCAATATGTTCCCCATGTCTGTGCATAGACTTCCTTTCCACTTTTGGGTCACTTTGCTTTTGCCTCCACCTATGTCTTTCTGTGTAAAGTCTGAGTGTGTTCAGAGTCTTGGTTTGTCCACGCTTTGACTTTCCGTTTAATTTTGGTAGCTGTGTCTTATGTCTAGTTTAATTTCCCCTGTCTCACTGTCTTGTTTTAACAGTTGTTTCTTGTTACCAAAATGTGTCCACTTCCCCATTTGCCCTCTATATCTGTCTGTGTGTATATGTAGCTTCAAATTTCCCTTTGTGCTTTAAATATTTAAATGTTATATTTAAATATTTTTCTATAAATTTTTTCAGAGTACAGCTGTTTCTGTGTAGGGATAATTGTGCAAAGTACAACATATTTACCTGAGCTGTGAGATAAAAGGCAGGCACTCCAGGAAACTCCTCACTTCACTCTCTTCATGTGAGCAGCCTGTCAGCTCCACTTCTTTCTTCTCTGGTTGCAGTTTCAGCACTTCCAGGAGGATGGAGGTCTTTCTCTCTGAGAGTTTTATGAACCAGACTGCAGGAGCTGACTGGAAAACTGACTGTAATGATGGAAGGACACTCAGACCTGTTTTAGTCTCATAGTCCTTCACATGGGAGTACAGATCCAGCAGGAAATCACACTGATATTCCCTATCATCATCATCATAATCATCATCTGCTATGTCTCTCTCAGTAAAGGGGAATATTTTATAGCTGCACACTGATGATAACAGCTCCAGTATCTTCTCTCCTGGCTGCTTCCCTGCCTCTCTTTCTTCAGACATGGTTTGACTTGGAGGTAATACCGAAGAAGAGAAACTGGAAGGAAAATGTAAGATTCTGTCATGATTTCAGAAGCATAAACAAATCTATTGTCAATGACACATACAATGTTAGAAGTGAATAATATTTAGTGGAGTACAGTCCTGGTTGATCCATGAGAAACAGTAAAAAGCTATAGATGAGTAAATTACAAAATAGACCTGTTACATTAAGAGTTCTGAGTGAGAATGATGGTAATAAATATATGCCATAGTCTGTATAAAAGACAGATGTATTTTTCAGCTGTGAAGAGTGAAGCCAATGAAGAAATGCTTGCACTCTTTCTGATGTCCAGCAGGAGGCGACTCTTCTGGTTATAAAACACTTCCAGTTAGGTTATGAGAAACCTGCCCTGTATTGTATCAATCTGTGATATCAGTAAACACTTTCCTGATCAGTTTATGGACTCAGCTTCAGTTCACAATATATGCTGTAACACATTAAGATCATTTTGCAAATCATGGTCATTATTAGATTATCCAGCATATGCTGATGGCTTGATGACTTAATCATAAATCACTAGCCAATGTTGAGAAGTATTTTTGGTCTCAGAGTCAGATCTACCAATCCCTCATCCTGTCAGAACACCAAGATGGCAACAGCAAAAACTGATTTACCTCACTCAGCTCTCCATATGAAAAGACAATTAAGATTGTTTTACCTGAGCTGTGAGATATAAGGCAGACACTGAAGGAAACTCAGCACTTCACTCTCTTCATATGAGCAGCCTGTCAGCTTCACTTGTTTCTTCTCTGGTTGGAGTTTCAGCACTTCCAGGAGGATGGAGGTCTTTCTCTCTGAGAGGTTTATGGACCAGACTGGAGGAGCTGACTGGAAAACGGACTGTAATGATGGAAGGACACTCAGACCTGTTTTAGTCTCACAGTCCTTCACATGGGAGTACAAATCCAGCAGGAAATCACATTTCTGATTCAGAGGGAATCCTTTGTATGTGCACACTGATGATAACAGCTCCAGTATCTTCTCTCTTGTCTGCTGTTCTCTCTCTGCTGCTGTACAGAACAGATTCACTAAGAACCTGGTTTCTTCTGATGGTTCTGATAACTGAGGAATAATGCTGAAATCATAAGCACAAAAATGTGGCATGGTTTTGTTATTAAGAAAAATCTTTGAACTATACAGTTGAATTTCTGAGAAACAACTATCTGCATGTGGGCAAGCATAAGATAGATAAGGCAGCTGTAAGCGAAATAACATATATAAAAAAGCAACTCATGTACCTGAGCTGTGAGATATAAGGCAGACACTGCAGGAAACTCCTCACTTCACTCTCTTCATGTGAGCAGCCTGTCAGCTCCACTTGTTTCTTCTCTGGTTGGAGTTTCAGCACTTCCAGGAGGATGGAGGTCTTTCTCTCTGAGAGGTTTATGAACCAGACTGCAGGAGTTGACTGAAAAACTGATTGTAATGATGGAAGGACACTCAGACCTGTCTGAGTCTTGTAATAGCACAGGTCCATTAGGAAATCACACCATATCTCCTTCATAGGGAATGTTTGATATGTGCACACTGATGATAACAGCTCCAGTATCTTCTCTCCTGTCTGCTGTTCTCTCTCTGCTGCTGCACAGAACAGATTCCCAAAGAACCTGATTTCTTCCAAAGGTTCTAATAACTGAGGAATGACACTGAAAGAAGTTGAAATAAATTTTTTTAGAAATATATTTGACTTCACTCGATATTTTAATTGAACTCCAAAAGTTCAATTTACATGGTGGAAAAAAACAAAACAACTTAAATTGTGTGATAGACCCAAATAATAAAAATGATAACCATGTACCTGAGCTGTGAGATGTAAGGCAGACACTGAAGGAAAATCCTCACTTCACTCTCTTCATGTGAGCAGCCTGTCAGCTCCATTTGTTTCTTCTCTGGTTGGAGTTTCAGCACTTCCAGGAGGATGGAGGTCTTTCTCTCTGAGAGGTTTATGGACCAGACTGCAGGAGTTGACTGGAAAACTGACTGTAATGATGGAAGGACACTCAGGCCTGTTTTAGTCTCATAGTCCTTCACATGGGAGTACAGATCCAGCAGGAAATCACAACATTTCAGTTTCAGAGGGAATCCTTTGTATGTGCACACTGATGATAACAGCTCCAGTATCTTCTCTCCTGTCTGCTGTTCTCTCTCTGCTGCTGCACAGAACAGATTCCCAAAGAACCTGATTTCTTCCGAAGGTTCTGATAACTGAGGAATGAAACTGAAATCATAAGCAAAAAAGATCTTTGAGCTGAAGAATTAAACATTTGAGAAAAAACTGTTTGCATGTAGGAAGAATTAAGTGAGATGAAGCAGCTTGAATTCAATTAGATTCAATTTTATTTATATAGCACCAAATCACAACAAACAGTCGCCTCAAGGTGCTTTGTATTGAAGGTAAAGAACCTACAATAATTACACAGAAAACCCAACAATCAAAACGACCCCTATTAGCAAGGACTTGGTGACAGTGGGAAGGAAAAACTTCCTTTTAACAGGAAGAAACCTCCAGCAGAACCAGGCTCAGGGAGGGGCAGTCATCTCCTGTAAGTGGTTGGGACTGAGGGGAGAGAAAAGAAAGACATTCTGTGGAAGAGAGCCAGAGATTAATAATAACTAATGATTTAATGCAGAGTGAAGTATAAACAGATTGAAAAGAGGTGAATAAAAAGAAACACTCAGTGCATCATGGGACCCCCCCCAGCAGCCTAGACCTTGTCGAATGAAGACGGTTGAGGTTTAGATCTTGGTTATTCGATGGCCTATGCCTGGTACTATGTGGACAATCATAATTCTGATTTAAGTTAAGGAATAAGTTAAGGAAATTGTGAAATCTTGGAGAATTACTGAGCAGGGTAGAATGAGGAACTGAAAGCTGTTGCTAAGAATGAATAAGGGCAAAGGGGAAAACATGTCCAGACATGTTCAGGGCGGAAAAGTACCTAAAAACCCAGAGCGGAGAGGAGATGAAGTAATGGTCAAAGCCAAAGACCATAATTGGAAGTTAGACAGTGGAGTGATAATTTGTCATGATGATGTTTTAAAACTAGGAGGTGTCTTAGATTTAAACTATAAAAGGCGATGCACCGAAGCATCGGACAAGAATCTTGGGAGCCCTTCCCAGGACCAGGACGGTTCTACAGATTGGACAGAGCCAACCCAGCTGTGGATAACTGATTGACTTAGAACGTTTCTGTGGCCGTTCTCCCTGCATTTACAGATGAAGATTGGAAGTACCTAAGCTGTTGGATTTCAAGGAGGATTTCTGCATAACAGTAAGGACTATGAAAGAGGACAGTTAACAGAAGAAAACCAACATCTTTCTTTTTAGACTTCTCCTTTCTCCCCACTTCACTGAGGCAGTATCAGATTGGACTTTGGGTGTGGTCGCTTCGGCCGAGTGACTCACTTGAATTCAGTCTTTTCAAAAAGGATTTATGGACGGAATTGGACATTTTCAAGCCCCTTGTCAACAACCCAGCTCATAGGTGTCCATTTTGGTCAAGATTAAGTGATTGATTTATATTGATTTTGAGATCTGAATTTCGAATTGATTATTGCATGTTAAGAGTTGATTAAGAATTGATTTTGAGCTAAATGCAAACTGCTTGAGCTGAAACCTGCATAATAAAATTTGACTCTAAAATGTCAGTATAATTCGTTGAGAATTATTTTCCCTATTAACGGTACATCTATGTCCATGCAACAGTAAAACTCTAGGCAAGTTAAGCTCTAACATCTAGGTTCTGTTTGGGACACACTAGTCCATTAGAGTCCACGTCATCCTTACTTATGTCCCTTGGGCTCACTGTCCGAGCCGATAAAAGAAATCTGGCCAGTAACAAGTGCACTGATCAAGGGGTGGGCCACTATAACTAATTGGACTATAGTTCGGGGTCGGCTGTGTGAGCCTTCCTGACCGGCAGCATCGGAGTATAGAGGTAGCGGGGCAGATGTTAGGATTATTAGTGGTAGACGCCAGACGAGTCACCCCGCCACAGCTTAAGTAGTGTCACGGAGTTGCAGGAGAGGGTAATACCCCACTGACGAAAGTGACCTGGACCCTATGAAACGGAGTAGCTGTCACAGAGGTAAAAACCTGTGGGATCTAACAACCTATAGCAGCATAACTAACGGATGGTAACTATAAGCATGATCAAAAAGTAAAGTATTAATCCTAATCTTAAAAATAGAGAGGGTGTCTGTCTCCTGAATCCAAGCTGGGAGCTGATTCCACAGAAGAGGGGCCTGAAAGCTGAAGGCTCTGCCTTCCATTGTACTCTTAAGTATCCTAGGAACCACAAGTAAGCCAGCAGTCTGAGATCGAAGTGCTCTATTGGGGTGATACAGGACTATGAGGTCATTGAGATAAGATGGGGCCTGATTATTCAAGGAGAAGGATTTTAAATTCTACTCTAGATTTAACAGGGAGCCAATGAAGAGAAGCCAATATGGGAGAAATCTGCTCTCTCTTTCTAGTCCCAGTCAGTACTCTAGCTGCAGCATTCTGGATCAGCTGAAGGCTTTTCAGGGAGCTTTTAGGACAGCCTGATAATAATGAATTACAATAGTCCAGCCTAGAAGTAATAAATGCATGAATTAGCTTTTCAGCATCACTCTGAGACTTGAAGGGTAAGGTATAAATCCATCCATTCTCTTCCGCTTATCCGGGGCCGGGTCCCGGGGGCAGGAGCCTAAGCATAGAAGCCCAGGCTTCCCTCTCCCCAGCGACCTCTTCCAGCTTATCCGGAGGGACCCCAAGGCGTTCCCAGGCCAGTTGAGAGATATAATCTCTCCAGCGTGTCCTGGGTCTACCACGGGGCCTCCTCCTGGTGGGACATGCCCAGAACACCTCACCCAAGAGGCGGCCAGGAGGCATCCTAATCAGATGCCCGAGCCACCTCAACTGGCTCCTTTCGATGTGGAGGAGCAGCGGCTCTACTCTGAGCCCCTCCCGGATGGCCGCACTCCTCACCTTATCTCTAAGGGAGAGGCCAGCCACCCTTCGAAGGAAACTCATTTCTGCCACTTGTATTCGTGATCTTATTCTTTCGGTCACTACCCAAAGCTCGTGACCATAGCTGAGGGTAGGAATGTAGATCGACCGGTAAATCAAGAGCTTAGCTTTTACACCAAGCTCCCACTTCACCACAACAGACCGGTGCAGAGTCCGCATTACTGCAGAAGCAGCCCCGATCCGTCTGTCGATCTCCCGCTCCCTTCTCCTGTCACTCGTGAAAAAGACCCCGAGATACTTGAACTCCTCCACTTGGGTCAAGAACTCGTTTCTGAGCCGGAGAGGGCACGCCACCCTCCACCCTTTTCTGGCTGAGGACCATGGCCTCAGATTTAGAGGTGCTGATTCTCATGCCGGCTGCTTCACACTCGGCTGTGAACCGTTCCACTGCGAGCTGGAGGCCACCCCCTGATGAAGCCAACAGGACCGCATCATCTGCAAAGAACAGAGATGAGACTCTGAGGCCACCAAGGAAGAAGCCTTCCACCACCTGGCTACGCCTAGAAATTCTGTCCATAAAAATTATGAACAGAATCAGTGACAAAGGGCAGCCCTGATGGAGTCCAACACCCACAGGAAACGAATCCGACTTATTACCGGCTATACGGACCAAGCTGTCACCGCGGTTGTACAGAAATTGAATGGCCCGCAACAACAGGCCAGACACTCCATACTCCTGCAGGACCTCCCAAAGGATACCCCAAGGGACACGGTTGAATGCCTTCTCCAAGTCCACAAAGCACATGTAGACTGGTTGGGCAAACTCTCACACACACTTGAATACCCATGAGAGGATAAAGAGCTGGTCCAGCGTTCCGCGACCAGGATGAAAACCGCATTGTTCCTTCTGAATCCGAGGTTCGACTAACGCATGGACCCTCCTTTCCAGCACCCTGGCATAGACCTTACCGGGGAGGCTGAGGAGTGTGATCCCCCGAAAGTTGGAGCACACCCTCCGGTCTCCCTTCTTAAAGATGGGGACCACCACCCCAGTCTGCCAATCCAATGGCACTGCCCCAGATCTCCACGCGATGCTGCAGAGGCGTGTCAAGCAAGACAGCCCTACAACATCCAGAGCCTTCAGGAACTGAGGGCGAATCTCATCAACCCTGGGGCCCTGCCACTAAGCAGTTGTTTAACTGCCTCAGTGACCTCACCCCTGGTGATGGTCAAGTCATCTCCCTCGTCCCCAGACTCTGCTTCCACTACAGAAGGCGTGTCAGTGGGATTCAGGAGGTCCTCCAAGTATTCCTTCCACCGTCCGACTATAGCCTCAGTTGAAGTCAGCAGCACCCCACCCGCTCTATAAACCGTGTGAGTGGAGCACTGCTTTCCCCTCCTGAGTCGCCTGACGGTTTGCCAGAATCGCTTCGATGCCGTCTGAAAGTCTTTTTCCATAGCCTCACCGAACTCCTCCCACACCCAAATTTTTGCTTTGGCCACTGTCCGAGCTGCATTCTGCTTGGCCTGCTGATACCTGTCAGCTGCCTCCAGAGTCCCACAGGCTAACCAAGCCCGATAAGACTCTTTCTTTAGCTTGATGGCTCCCTTCACCTCCGGTGACCACCATCTGGTTTGGGGCTTACCACCATGACAGACACCAACCACCTTGCAGCCACAGCTCTGAGCAGCAGCCTCAACAATGGAGGTGCGGAACATGGTCCATTCGGACTTAATGTCCTCAGCCTCCCTCAGAATGATGTCGAAGTTCTGCCGGAGGTGGGAGTTGAAGATCTCCTGGACTGGGGCTTCTGTCAGGCGTTCCCAGCACACCCTCACAATACATTTAGGTGCACCAGGTCTGTCCAGCATCTTCCCCCGCCACCTGATCCAACTCACTACCAGGTGGTGATCAGTTGACAGCTCAGCTCCTCTCTTCACCCGAGTATCCAGAACATCCAGCTGCAGATCTGATGATACGATTACAACATCTATCATTGACCTGTGACCTAGGGTGTCCTGGTGCTACATGCACTTATGGACATCCTTGTGTTCAAACATGGTGTTCGTCATGGACAAACTGTGGTTTGCACAGAAGTCCAATAACAAAACACCATTCGGGTTCAGATCGGGCAGGCCGTTCTTCCCAATCACGCCCCTCCAGGTCTCACTGTCAGTGAGACCTGGAGGGGTGTGAGACTGTCCTCAGTGACAGTGAGGTATAAATGTACAGCATATTTACCTGAGCTGTGAGATATAAGGCAGACACTCCAGGAAACTCCTCATTTCACTCTCTTCATGTGAGCAGCCTGTCAGATTCACTTGTTTCTTCTCTGGTTGGAGTTTCAGCACTTCCAGGAAGATGGAGGTCTTTCTCTCTGAGAGGTTTATGAACCAGACTGCAGGAGTTGACTGGAAAACTGGTTGTAATGATGAAAGGACACTCAAGTTTATTTCAAACTGACTGGAGTACAGGTCCAGTAGAAAATCACACAAAATTTCTGAAAGAGGGAACCCTTTGTATGTGCAAACTGATGATAACAGCAACATGAAGTGCTCTCTTGTCTGCAGTTCTATCTCTGCTGCTGCACAGATCAGATTTCCAAAGAACCTGATTTCTTCTGAAGGTCCTGCTATTTCAGGAACAACTCTGAAATAACAAAACAATAATTTGAGGATTCAGTTTTCTTCCACTTAGGTAAGAATGTGAGTGTGAATGGTTGCCTATCACTGAACAATATGCAACTTTTGCCCAAGCATTGTGAAATTCTGTAAATTATTTTAATTTGGATATTAAAATAATTTATCACAGAAAGCCTTAGACACTGAAATGTATATTGAACTCAAAAACATCAGCAAGAAAATTGTTTACCTGAGCTGTGAGATATAAGGCAGACACTGAAGGACATTCAGTACTTCACTCTCTTCATGTGAGCAGCCTGTCAGCACCACTTGTTTCTTCTCTGCTTGGAGTTTCAGCACTTCCAGGAGGATGGAGGTCTTTCTCTCTGAGAGGTTTATGAACCAGACTGCAGGAGTTGACTGGAAAACTGACTGTAATGATGGAAGGATACTCAGGCCTGTTTTGATTCTGTAACAGTACAGGTCCAGTAGGAAATCACACCATATCTCCTTCACAAGAATTCTTTTGTATGTGCACACTGATGATAACAGCTCCAGTATCTTCTCTCCTGTCTGCTGTTCTCTCTCTGCTGCTGCACAGAACAGATTCCCAAAGAACCTGATTTCTTCTGAAGGTTCTGATACTGTAGGCACAACACTGAAATCATAAAGTTTAACAAATATGTTATTGTTTTAAAGTTTTTTTTATGTAAACTGTAATATGAATTTTCCTATGATACTTTAATCTGTTATCAGAAACTCCGAAATAGATTGAGAAGTCTCTAATGAAAACAAATTATGAAAAAGAATATAATTTACCTGATCTGTGAGATATAAGGCAGACACTGCAGGAAACTCCTCACTTCACTCTCTTCATGTGAGCAGCCTCTCAGCTCCACTCGTTTCTTCTCTGGTTGGAGTCTCAGCACTTCCAGGAGGATGGAGGTCTTTCTCTCTGAGAGGTTTATGTACCAGACTGCAGGAGTTGACTGGAAAACTGACTGTAATGATGGGAGGACACTCAGGCCTGTTTTAGACTGATATGAGTACAGGTCCAGTAGGAAATCACACCATTTCTCTTTAAGCGGGAATGTTTCATATGTGCACACTGATGATAACAGCTCCAGTATCTTCTCTCCTGTCTGCTGTTCTCTCTCTGCTGCTGCACAGATCAGAATTACTAAGAACCTGATTTCTTCTGAAGGCGCTGATAACTGAGGCTCAACACTGAAAGGAGTTCAATACAGTATTTTAAAAAATATATTTGACTTCACTTGATGTTTTAATTGAACTACAAAAGTTCAATATGCATGCAGAAAAAAAACTTAAATTGTGTGAGAGACACAAATAAAAAAATAACCATGTACCTGAGCTGTGAGATATAAGGCAGACACCGAAGGAAACTCCTCACTTCACTCTCTTCATGTGAGCAGCCTGTCAGATTCACTTGTTTCTTCTCTGGTTGGAGTTTCAGCACTTCCAGGAGGATGGAGGTCTTTCTCTCTGAGAGGTTTATGAACCAGACTGCAGGACCTGACTGGAAAACTGGTTGTAATGATGGAAGGAAACTCAGGCCTGTTTTAGTCTTATAGGAGTACAGGTCCAGTAGGAAATCACACCATTTCTCTTCAAGAGCGAATCCTTTGTATCTGCACACTGATGATAACAGCTCCAGTATCTTCTCTCCTGTCTGTTGTTCTCTCTCTGCTGCTGCACAGAACAGATTCACTAAGAACCTGATTTCTTCTGAAGGTTCTGATAACTGAGGGTCAACACTGAAAAAAACATGGATTGGTAAAAAGAACAAATAGTTTTCTAAATACTTATGATTCAAATCATTGTAAATTAGTCAAAAACATTCAATTTTTCATGCATATTGCATGAATGCACATCAAGGACATCTAGTACTTAAAAGAGATGTTCAACATATTTACCTGAGCTGTGAGATATAAGGCAGACACTGAAGGAAACCCCTCACTTCACTCTCTTTATGTGAGCAGCCTGTCAGCTCCACTTGTTTCTTCTCTCGTTGGAGTTTCAGCACTTCAATGAGGATGGAGGTCTTTGTCTCTGAGAGGTTTATGGACCAGACTGGAGGAGCTGACTGAAAAAATGGCCTCAAATCTTGAACATCACCTGAAAATTCTTTGCTTTTGACATGTTGAAACAAATCAAAAAACATTTTTATTATATCAGTTTTAACAGGAAACAATGGGAGGAGCATCTCCACTACACTGTAGAAGTTTGGTCGATCATGAAGTGCTGCTTTCAGGCATAAATCCATGAACAGCTTCTTCTGTTCCTTCTCCAGTGTGCCATGGTATTTCTCCTGGCTCCATGAAACTGGACCTCTGAAGCTGAATAACAGAATTTAAGATGATTTTGATGAATTCAGATGAATTACTTTAATTCAATTCAGTTTAATTTATCTAGCGCCAGATCACAACAGTCACCTCAAGGTGTTTTATATTGTAAGGGAAAGATCTTACAACAACTACAGAGTATACTCAACAGTCAAAACATCCCCCTATGAGCACGCATTCAGAAACAGTGGGAAGGAAAATTTCCTTTTAACAGGAAGAAACCTCCAGCAGAACCAGGCTCAGGGAGGGGCAGTCATTTGCCACAACTGGTTGGGGCTGAGGGGAGAGAGACAGGACAAAAGACATGCTATAGAAGAGAGACAGAGGAAATCTGAAACTGCTGGCTAAGGCTAAACGGAAATTTGATTTGTTAATCCAGCTTTGAATGTCGTCATCTGTTCCCCCATCCCAGCTGATTACAGTATGCTTCCCAGACAGACAAAGTGGTCAGTCTATGTGATGTTCTCTTTCTGCAGTTGAGTTGGTAGTTCTTGCTTGTTGTTGATTCTCTTCACCTCTGTTTTTTCTTTAATGATTCGCTGGCCTGTCTTTTCAGCTTCCTCTGACAGCTTATTCAGTTTGGACCGCGCATACTGTTGTCAATACTATTGCCTGAGGTTGACTTCCACATAGTGTCTCCATAGTGTCTCATCAGCTTCCAGATGACATCCCTGTCCACTAGGGCTGCAACGATTCATCGACGTAATCGATTACGTCGACTACAAAAATGTAACTTATCTGTGTTTAACTTCCACTTAGCAGTGAAAACCAGCGGGAGTTCTGAAAACGATGTGCCAGCAGTCTGGCGTTCTCCCCGCGTATAGCGACCGTCGTTCGGCTGGCGAGCAGACAGCAGGTGTTAGAGAAACAGAACGGACATCTCCAAAAACGTCGGAGCACATTTGAATTCAAGCAATATCTTGATAAACTGAGGAGATATTTGATGTTTACACATCTACATTCTCGCCTGAAAACACAGTAAAAATCTGTTTTGTGTCACAGAAGCGGTAAAATTTCAAAATGTACTCACAGTTTTAGCCGCTCTATTCTGCCATTATTGGTTTTGAGTTTTGTTCGAAATGCATTCTGGGATATTTGGCTGCACCAAGTCCACACAAGTTAGTGATGAGAGTTTGATACCGAAGCTTCGATACGTGCTTCGAACCCTAGGCTTCCAACTCCAGAGAACCACTGCTTCGAAGCTTGCTTCAGGACGAAAAAAATCCCGAGACATATGACGTCCGAAGCAGCAACTGCTTCGTTCTTGGAATTAATCACCTGACTGGTTCAGGTGATTTGCTGGTTACGAGTGAAGGAGCGAGAGCGAGACAGTCATCCAGGTTGATACTCGCACAGTTTTAGCGTTGTTATGGCCATCAGTTACTGGTGAATTATGAATTAAAGACAACCTTTGCTGGCTCATCCTTTCAACGTGATGACGGACGCTGTTGTATCAAGATTAACGCAAAAGTGGTAGTTACTACCTTTACTACCCAGCTCATGCCAAGATCTCCTGAACAGACTGATCAGCTCCAAACACTCAAGAAAAGGCTCCTGGTTCCACATGACGCTCAAGGAGGAGGCCAACCATCTCACAAACAGGTGACCTTAGAGTTCTTGACCGATGATCTTTGTGTACAAGCCTGGGCCCAGGGGGAGGGTCAACAACAGGTGACCTCTCCGACGAGGGTCGATAACAACAGGTGCGACCAGTCACAGGGTCTCAGTGAAGAACCAGAATACATTAGAGGGTCAAAGGTCAAAGAACTCAAAACAATTGATTGTAATGTTTCAATTTCAGTTATGCTATGTTCAGTAGTATGACTCATAAGTACTTTCATATTCATCTATCATGTATAAATTGGAGTTTACTATAATTAGGCCACCCCTATAGGGGTCAGAATTTTGTGGTTTCAGGAGTATAAATTGTTTAACGCTTCCTCCAACACTAACTATTGTTTTTTTCTCATAAATTCCCATGAGTTCTAAGGGGGGCACTCCCTGATTTCAGTTAGATGACCAAAGATAATAAGTCTGCAGTGAGCTGCATATAAGGTCAACGATGGTGTTGTGAGTATGACCTCTTACCCTAAAAATATCTACGTTTTGATTAAAGAGTTTGTCCATAGCATTTTTATTTTTGTTTGTTTTATGGTGAAACCCCCACCACAGGGGGTTTTGATTTAAAAACATAGAATTATACAAGGTGGAAAAAAATAGTCAAAGTCAATCTGATTTCACTGGCAAAGTAGTAACAGCTGCTGATGTCCCCAGACGGGGATTCTTGTGGAAACTAGCAGGTTTCTTCAGTGGAGAAAATGAAAGAAAATGGAGACAGACTGTCAAAGGTGTGGGAGCATTTCACAGAAAACAAAAATAAAGTTGAAGGTAGACTGTACAAAGCAGAGCTTTCCTTTCACGGCGCCATCACTGCAATGCCTGAGTCTTTAAAACACCAGCACCCTGGAGCTGTGATGTACGTTTAGAGAGTTAGTGCATCCTGTTGAAACCCTGTTAATGTTTGTACAGTGATGTTAGTTTACCTGTTGGAAACAAGGTCTCGTGGGTGATGTTTGCTAAGCAGCACCATTTCAGTTATATTAGCTAACGAGTGAAGGGCAATAGGAGCAGCTACGTTGGCATATTTTTTTTCTTGTATTAACAGAAAACCTCTGTATGAACTGAATCGCCTTTAAACTTTTTAGTTGAATGGGACAGTAAAGATCTTTTTGACTTAATTTGAAGCATTGAACTTGAACTTTTAGACACAGGCCATTTTTATTTACTTATTTGCACATTAAAATTTCATTTAAAAATAAAATAATTGCATTCACTTTAATATGCGGTGTTTATTTGATATTTATTGTAATGGTCACATACATATATTTGATTAGTTTCAAATTTATATTTTAATGGGTCATTTTAATTGTGAGAAGAGACAACAAAGTGATATTAACAGGTGGGCAGGCTTGAACAGGTGAGGTAAGATTGAAATAATCATTGACTAATCGAAAAAAATAATTGACAGATTAGTCGACTACTAAAATAATCTTTTGTTGCAGCACTACCCCTAAGCAACTTTTTTTCCCTAAAAGTTACAAGCGACAAAATTTCTGACTTTTTCCAGAGACTTCAGCGGGTTTTGGAGATAGCCTGGAAAGTGAAAATCCTCCACCGATCCCATGTTTTGTGAGAGATAATTTAATGTGGCTACGATTAATGGTCCGCCGGTAAATAGCGGTCAAACCACTTATATCACAAATCTCACTATGCACTGCAATGGTTGCCGTGCAGGTGAAGACTTGTGCACCAACCCATTAACCAGCGTTGCCCATGACACATTGATCAGTGGTCAGCGGATAAAAACATTGATCAGCACTTTTTACAGTGGAATTTAAGCTAGCCTGATCCTCCTGGTGTACACACAGCACTCGTACTGAATCCCTTCATCACCCGAACTTTGCATCAGAACCCCCCACCCCCCAAAAAATGCATTACCCCCTGCTGGGCTGAATTTTTTTTCTGGCTAGAACCCTGGGAGGGGCTTAATGTAGAGCCACCGCTCCTCCACATCGAAAGGAGCCGTTTGAGGTGGTTCGGCAATGGATGGATGGATGTTTCTACTTGTGATCTGTCCCCTTATTTCTCCTATTTTCTCCCCCTTTTTACTTTTTTCATTCTTGGTCTTTTCTTAATATTACAATTGCACTTGTGTAAATTATAACAGAAATGAATAAATAAAATTGAAATAAAAGCCAAAAACCATTAAAAGGAGGAACCTACAGTAAATTTATAGAGCTCTTATTAAAAAAGTAAGTACTGTATGTTTGGCCCAACAGTGCATTCTGGTGACAGACGGGAGAAGCTTAAAAAAAAAAAAAGACTCGTTATACCCCTACCTACACCTAGTTTTACTCACATTGTTCACTGTTTCTGTCAAAAAGACTTTAATCACTGCTGTTGTTTAGCACCCCCCCCCCCCCCAAAAAAAAAAAAAAAATCCAGCAAAACACAAAGACTTTCATTTTGACAGCAGACTGAATAAAACAAACAAACAAACAAAAAATCACATCATAATACAAAACCCAAAGCTACATACCTGAGTGAGCTGATGAACGGCAAAGCCTCTAACAGACACTCACACAGACTCTGACAGGCAGGAGTTTCTCTGTCCCAGTAGAGGCAGACATTAACCTTTGTATCCATCCTCTGGATCGCTTCCACTGCTCTTTCAAACAGCTGTTTTTCACCTTCAACTGGAAGGTGTAACTGATTTCCATCAAAGCTGAGTAAGGGGACAAAGTCCATCTGCTCTTCACTGAGAAGGAAAATCTCCCACAGCTGTCGAGGCAGAGGGTCACACCTATGATTGAAAGAAGAGATTATTACTATCATTATTATAAAAACAATCAACAGTCAAGTATTGTAATCATTATATATTTAATTGTAATGCGATACTAAAAGCATATGTTCATTCATACCATTCAACATGTTTAAGGCATCCAAACAGCTGTCTCATTCCTTGTTCTGATATCATCACGTCTTCAAGGTTCAGCCATATTTTCCTTTCCTGTGACTGAGTGAGCACATAGGCCACAGCACAGCAAGGGTAAGGATCCAGACTCCCTCCACTGAGGTCAAGATGGTAGTTCAGTTTGTCTAGAAGGTAGATGCATGCTTCAGGACTCTGGGACTCAAACACGCACTGGAATAAGAACAGCATGTCAGCATGGAGCCCACTGTCCTCAGTATCAGCCTCAGCTTGCTCACACACACGAGGAAGAAATGTGTCTATCAGCTCCTTGAAGAACCAGTTAGATGTATTCTTCAGGTCCTGATCTGGAATCAGATGCTTCATCAAACTCGGGCTCTTCTCATTCAACAATCGACACATGAAAGGGATCAGATGTTTCATGTGTTTCTTCTCCTCTGTGAGGCACTGCTGAAGAACATCCCTGATTTTATCAGGATTCTTCAGGAGCCACAGAGCTGCAAAGAACTCCTGCACTGTGTAATGGAGAAACGCATATGTGGTTATTGTTTCTGTAGGAGCCGCCTTGATGAGAAGAGGTTTCAGGAAGGAGAGGACACAGCTGTCTTCACAGCGCAGGTCTGTCAGGTTCACAGTTTTTCCTTCAGCTGAAAGAAAAGCAACCTCAGCCAGAGACAGAATTTCTTCTCTCTTGGTGCTGATGAAGGAATTTAGATCTTTGTTCCTTGTTCTGCTGTTTATCTGAAGGCATAAATGAACAATATTGATGTATATCTCAGTTATTGTACATGGCTGTGGAGAGACTTCTGATGAAAAGCAGACAGCCACCATCAGTGCATACATGGGGACATGACAAAGAGTTACCAACTCCAAGTTACTCAAAACCTTCTTCTGTTCTTCAGCGACTGTTGCAGATAAGTATGTTTTTATAGTCTGCTCACTAAAGCCTTTCACCTCCACTCTGTCAAAGTCTCCAGAAAACAAGTCTTCATCTTCATCATCTGGTCTGCATGTTATGATGATCTTTGCAAGAGGAAGTAGATCTTTCTTCAGAAGCTTCTCCACCACTGATGAAGAGAGATCTGTGAGCCCATCAAAAATGATTGTAACATTCTCAGAGTATCTCTTTATTTCCTGTAAGACCTCATCTTTGTCATCTTCTGGTTCACGGAACACACCAAAAAGAAGATTCTCCAAGTTTTTGGCATTCATGATCTGTGAGGTTTCCCTCATGTCAAAGTAAAACATGTAATTAAGCTCATTGGTTTCTCTTTCTGCCCAGAGTCTCAGCATTTCATGAGTCAGTGCTGTCTTTCCAATTCCAGGCTTTCCAACCAAGAGGATGTTTCTATCTGTTTTCAGCAGGTCACTGGGAGACACGCCTGCTTTCTCCTCAGGGAAGTATGTCCTCAGCTTTTTAGGGCGACTCAGATTGCTTTTCTGCTTTTTAATTTTCTTTATTTTAGATGGAGAAACGCTCTCCTCTGTGTCTAATACAAGTGAAGTGTACGACAGATCAGGCTTCTTGTTTTCTTTAAACCATTTTTTACTTTTTGTCCAAAACTCATTTGACATCTGTTTGGCTTTTGTCTTTAGGTTTTCTTGATATCTGTAGCACGAACTTGGTCCTAAAAACAGTGAGAAAACAAATTTACTATGAATCAAAGGCAGTTTTCCTGCTCATTAATAGATACATATTTGTACCAGCATGTTAAATTGCATTTTCTTCAAAATACCTTGTAAGTAGTTTTCATCCATTTCTGTATCTTCCTTGAAAGAAAAGCAGCTGATCCAGTGGTCCATGTCAAATTTCTTTTTCTCAGGGGGTTGAAGAAGAGGCCTCTCTAAAGTCCTCTTCCTCATCTTGTTAATAATCTTGAGTAACTCATAGCAGGCTGTTTCCCCTTTTTTGGTGACTTTGTCCAGGATTTCCCTGGCTTTATCATAGTCGTCCTTCTCTGCCTTTATTTTGCTGACCTCTTCATCACAGAGAACTTCTTTCTGATGCAAGTTCTCCACAATCACAGAGGGATTCCTTAATGCTCTCACGAGATATTTTCTGGCACTCCTGACATAGTCTTCAGCGGACTGTGAAGTGCCGGCCATGTTTCTAAACTTGTGTCCTGCACACTGACCCAACTTCACTGATCTGGAGAACAAGACACCAGGTTAAAAATTAATTAATTAAAGTAATTATCATGCCTCAGATGTGTCACATTTATGAACATTTACAGGTTAATATTAACTCTGTTGGTACTTCTCATTTCACAGATGGAAACCTGGGCCCTACTGAAGAACATGTTACCCAAAATAAGGGAGCAGGGAATCCAAACAATCACTGATCAGGTCCTTTAAAATCGTTTATGATCAAATCTTTCTCTAAGCTAAATTTATACTATTTGCAGCACAGGTATAACAGCTGGCTAAATCTGTGGTTTTGAGGTTGTTTAAAGATGTCAGAGTTGTCTGAGATTCTTAAACAAGCTTGACAATCAGAATTGTTAGTGGCTGAGTCCCCATTAGAGGCTACTGATTCGATATATATCTATCAATAGCAATAAATAGGAAATATATGAGATAATCGTGTTATTGCTCTGATGGAGCCACACAGTATATATTTGCAGCAGCTTCTTTGATGGGTAAGTGTCAGAACCCAAGTATACTATTCAGAAAAAACAATTTTAAAAGTTACAGAAAGAGGTAATATTGAACTGTTAATGCAGTCTCACATCATAATCGTACATCTATACACCTGACTACTAAACTGCAGCTTGTTTCAGCGAACAGCTATTTGAGAAATATTTAAAAGGAAAATAAACATCTTTGCCAAATTAATTTTTCTTCTAGAAAACAGTTAACATTCAGTGTTTGCTTGTGAAACTCACATGATGGCACAGTTTTTCTGTTTCTATTCTTTTCTATTTCTTTCTCATATTTTTTTGAAGCTACAAAGTATATAGTCCAAACTCTACTTATAATGAACACATCAGACCATAGGAAACAAAGGCATCAGATCTCATGAATGCCTGTGTGGCAGGCAGAGTTGGTCCCAAGTGCAGAACGTGGGAGACAGACTTGAACTCAAAAAGCAGTTTTAATGCTGAGTCTACATATAAGGTTATAGAATACAAAGTACAAGATCCCCGAGCCAAGGCAGAGCTGAGGACAGTAGCTCAACACCTTGGCGCCAAGTGGGAAATCACAAACAAGCAAAAACAGCTTAAGGTGGTTTAGCAAGGACACAAGGACAAACTAAGGAACATTGAGACCTTAAATACACACACACAGCAAGTTATCAGGAAGAGTGCAGACAGCAGGGGAAAACAGCTGAACAGAACCAGACTTGACAAGACAAGGGGAAACAAAACTAAACACCATGATCAGAGACTACTGATTCCCAGAATAAAATTGGAAGTGCGATAACTAAACAGGGAAGTCACAGACATCAGAATGACACAGCACAGAAGACTTAACACAGGAGGGCAGAACACTGGGGGAGAACTAACTAGGCAACTGAGAACATGATCAAATATACTTAATACATGAACTCCAAGCAAACCAAGAACCTACAGAACATTTACAAAACAAATCTCCAAAGTCCAAAAAACTCAGGACACTGGGCAACCTGACCCAGGACCATGACATCATACACATATAAATGGCAGAGTATACCACAGAGACACACAATGGCCACAAGTCTCCACTGATAAACTACATCAGCAGTTCAGCATCTTTGTGCTGTGACGTTTCTGATCACAAGAAACAAACAAACAAAAAAAATCCCAACTACAAGACCAAAGTGGCATCATCAGTTAGAGGCTGATTATTATAATGTCTTTAACCCTTTAACACCGAATGTGTCCCCTGTGACACGACATACTTCAAAAGTGCCGCCGTTCGTGGCCTTCCGGCAACAAATACCGTAATACCCCTACATGGCTGTGACGTGCAATCTCTGGGCTTTCAGGAGCCGTTTGCATTTTTTCGATAGGACAAACGGTTGCGGAGTTACGGTAATACGCCAGCTGATCAACGTTCCTTTGATCAGCTGACTCCAAGCTGATATGCCACGTCTCAATCAGCTGTTCGCCGCTATTGATCCACAGATGACGCCATATGACGCCATATCCTTCCTCCTCCACAAGACCCTTTCACACATAGACACCGGTAAGGGGAACTATGTGAGAGTGCTGTTTGTAGATTACAGCTCAGCATTCAACACCATAGTTCCCTCCAGGCTGGTCTCTAAGCTGTTGGACCTGGGCCTGGGCCCATCCCTGTGCAGGTGGGTTCACAGCTTCCTGACCAGCAGACCACAGGTGGTACGAGTGGGTCACCTCACCTCATCCTCCCTCACCCTCAACACTGGATCCCCCCAAGGCTGTGTGCTCAGCCCTCTGCTGTACTCACTGTACACCCATGACTGCGAGGCCACGTCAGAGTCCAACGTCATCATCAAGTTTGCTGACGACACTGCTGTTGTGGGACTAATCTCTCACAATGAGGAGACAGCCTACAGGAGAGAGGTCTCCCGCCTGGAGAACTGGTGCCAGGAGAACCACCTCCTGCTCAACGTCAGCAAAACGAAGGAACTGATCGTGGACTTCAGCAGGAAGCAGCAGAGGGACTACCATCCACTTGTCATCAGTGGTGCTGAGGTGGAAAGAGTGGACACTTTTAAATACCTGGGAGTGACCATCTCACAGGACCTGTCCTGGACTCATCACATAAACATCACTGTGAAGAAGGCCAGACAGCGTCTCTACCTCCTCAGGCGGCTGAGAGACTTCAAGCTCCCACTCAAGGTGCTCAGGAACTTTTACACCTGCACCATCGAGAGCATCATGCGTGGGAGCATCACCACCTGGATGGGAAACTGCACCAAGCAGGACTTCATGGCCCTAAAAAGGGTGGTTCGTTCAGCTGAACGGACCATCAGAACCACCCTCCCCAACCTGCAGGACATTTACACCAAGCAGTGCAGGCTGAGGGCCATGAAGATCTTAAAACAGCCCAGCCACCCCGGACACTCTCTCTTCTCTCTGCTCCCATCAGGCCGGCGTTACCGCTGCCTGAGGACTAAGACTGAAAGGTTGAAGAAGAGTTTTTACCCACAAGCCATCCGTCTGCTCAACTCTGAGCCCTAACTGGACCATTATTGCACAATGTAAATATTATAATTTATAAAAGTGTGTATAGTGTATAGTATATAGAGTATAGTGTATAGTGTGAATTACTTTTTTTTATTTTTATTCTTCTTATTTATATGTGTGTGTATATATGGTTGCAGGTACAAAATACATTTCACTGTGCATTGTACTGTGTATAACTGTGCATGTGACAAATAAACACTATCCTATCCTATCCTATCCTATCCTATTGAGGCAAGTAACGGGCGCTTCAGCAGCGATCGCCTGGCGTTAAAGGGCTACTTCTCACACTTTCTGTGAAATGGGAGTAAATTTCCTTAAAGCTATGTAATTTCCAGGGGGGGATAGGGGGGTTATGACCCCCTCAATAATCTGATCCAATCACTATACCCCCCCCCCCCCCCCCAATAAAGTCACATCATTTCGATTTTCAAAAAACATCTTACATGAATAACATGTTAATTTTCTTTATTCATTATCAATTTTCTGTAAAATACTAGCATGTTTAATCATTTGGTAATGTAAACCCCCCTCTCCCCACAAAAACTTGGTATCACCCAACCCGCTTTCTCTACCAAGCGGCGGCGCAGTGTTACCAACTTGGCAACTTTGTTGCTAGATTTAGCGGTTTTTCAGACCCCCCTGGCGAGTTTTTTTCCTAAAAGCGACTAGCGACAAATTTAGCGAGTTTTCTCAGTGATGTTGCCGACTTTTGGAGAGCTTTTTGTTAACCTGAAGTCCTCCGCTACCGCCGTGTTTTGTGTACATACAGCCTTCGTACTACGTCCGTTCAGACGCTTTGGCATCGCCCGGACCCCCAAGAGTACCTGGCTGTTGGTATGTACCGTAAGTCACGTGACCTTAATAGCAGAAGTGAGTCTGATCAAGTCCTTGTGATGCAGCCGGTGGATACGACGTCGCATTGAGCGGGTGGGCGCGTCGCTGTGATAAGTTGGCATATATGTCTATGGATTTACAAATCCTGCTGACTGAAGCAGTGTTGCCAACTTGGTGACTTTGTTGCTAGATTTAGCAGCTTTTCAGAGCCCGCCAAGCAAGTTTTTTTTTCTAAAAGCGACTAGCGACAAATTTAGCGAGTTTTCCCGGTGACGCCGGCGACTTTTGGAGAGTTTTTTGTTAACCTGAAATCCTCAGCTATCGCTGTGTTTTGTGTACATACAGAATACTACGTCCGTTCAGACGCTTTGGCATCGCCCGGACCCCCAAGAGTACCTGGCTGTTGGTATGTACCGTAAGTCACGTGACCTTAATAGCAGAAGTGAGTCTGATCAAGTCCTTGTGATGCAGCCGGTGGATACGACGTCGCATTGAGCGGGTGGGCGCGTCGCTGTGATAAGTTGGCATATATGTCTATGGATTTACAAATCCTGCTGACTGAAGCAGTGTTGCCAACTTGGTGACTTTGTTGCTAGATTTAGCGGCTTTTCAGAGCCCGCCAAGCGAGTTTTTTTTTCTAAAAGCGACTAGCGACAAATTTAGTGAGTTTTCCCGGTGACGCCGGCGACTTTTGGAGAGTTTTTTGTTAACCTGAAATCCTCAGCTATCGCTGTGTTTTGTGTACATATAGAATACTACGTCCGTTCAGACGCTTTGGCATCGCCCGGACCCCCAAGAGTACCTGGCTGTTGGTATGCACCATAAGTCACGTGACCTTAATAGGGGAAGTGGGTCTGTTCATGTCCTCGTGATGCAGCCGGCAGATACGACCATAGACATATATACCTAGATGCCGTATTGAGTGCTGACTCGTACGTCAACGTCACCGCCATACTGGAGGTGGCAAAAGCCGCCAACATAACATGAGAGAGATGCTGCACTCTGGTGCTGAATGGAGTTGTTCGAACCATTTTACAGTCAAGACGGGATCACATGGGATTACCTTTCCCAGGTAAGACTGAGGAATTGTTTTTGATTGTATTTGTCCATTCTAACATTTTGACAATGTGGTGTCTGTACTGTTCTGTTAAACTATATATGCATATATGGTCTCTTTCTTTTAGGCCTTATTGATTGTGTAAAAAGAAGTAACCTGAGCTTTAAGGTTTGGCCTCAGGCCAGAAAGAATGCAGAAGGGCCTCTTGTAGCTCTCTGGCCTTCCATATAAGGAATAGACCATATGTTTAGCTGTAGGTTGTAGGATGAAGCTGTTTTCATAGCCATATATGGAAAGTTAGGAGTATGGGGGTTTTGACCACCCCTATATAACCTTTGTTCTCCCTTTGTTTAGTGAGCTAGGGCGATTGGCAATTTACCCTCTCCCAGGTGGCAAGAAGCGCCTGTTTTGACACTGTCTGTTTCTTTGCAATAAACTTTGTATATGCATTAAGACTTTGTCAGCGAGGATTATTTCTCCAAGAAATGCAACCATCCAAGATGCGACAACAACAAAATTATTTTTTGTGCCTAACAGTTTCCCTGTGTACATTAATGCATATTTGAATGTGTGAATGAACGCATTAACTTAAATAACTTTTTAGAAAGGTGCTTTATGAAGTTCAGTCCATTCACTTGTATTAGTTCACAGCGCAGCTTTGCCTCCTCCAATATGGCGGACACACAGTTACGCCACATCAGCGGGCCAACCCAGTTAACGAGGTGTCTACTTATATATGTCTATGGATACGACGCCCCATTTAATTTATTTGAGGAGCATTGTTGTTTAAATATGCCAGTGGTTTATTTTTGAGCAATTTCTCATGTACATCTACAGCTGAATGTTAATAAAAGTGTCTGTGTGACATTTGGGGCATGTAGCTTTGACTCAGAGGTGCCTTTTTGTTTATACCTTTGGGAAGGAAAAAATATATTTTCGTATATCACCATTTAGCTAAAAAATATTGAGATATTATTTTGGTCCATATTCCCCAGCCCTAGTAGTTCTAAACATATTTGGGGTGTTTTTTCTTCACTTTTTGTCTCTCCAAAAGTGTTATTCCTCTCTCCTACAGCCGCGATTGCAACTACCTGCAAATAACCAATTATGCAAATTAGGTGATGACATCATATAGCGACTTCCAATAGCTACTTTCCTTGCTGAGGAGTTGGCAACAGTGCGGCGGCTATCACCGTTTGTTTGTGGAAGCAGCTGCTGGGTAGTGGGTGTAGTTCAAAAAAATGAAAAGAGGACAAAAAGCGGATAACCAACAATTTTTCATTGTTGGTCGACAACAGTGGTGCAAAAAGGGGGTATACACTATATGCAATGCATAGGGGCGCCGCACAAAAGGGGGCACCAAAGCAAAGTGGGGAAAATATTTCTGTAGTTGCATTTTCTGTAATTAACAGCTGCACATATGATATAATCGATAACAGAGGCACGGCGCAATTAGCAAGACACACTCAATAAAGGAGTGGTTCTGCAGGTGGGAACCACAGACCACTTCTCAGTACCTATGCTTTCTGGCTGATGTTTTGTCACTTTTGAATGTTGGTGGTGCTTTCACACTCGTGGTAGCATGAGACGGACTCTACAACCCACACAAGTGGCTCAGGTAGTGCAGTTCATCCAGGATAGCACATCAATGCAACCTGTAGCAAGAAGGTTTGCTGTGTCTGTCAATGTAGTGTCCAGAGGCTGGAGGCGCTACCAGGGAACAGGCCAGTACACCAGGAGACGTGGAGGAGGCCGTAGGAGGGCAACAACCCAGCAGCAGGACCGCTACCTGCACCTTTGTGCAAGGAGGAACAGGAGGAGCACTGCCAGAGCCCTGCAAAATGACCTCCAGCAGGCCACAAATGTGCATGTGTCTGCACAAATGGTTAGAAACTGACTCCATGAGGATGGTATGAGGGCCCGACGTCCACAGATGGGACAGGATGCTTGGCATTTGCCAGAGAACACCAGGATTGGCAAATTCGCCACTGGCGCCCTGGGCTCTTTACAGATGAAAGCAGGTTCACACTGAAGACATGTGACAGATGTGACAGTCTGGAGACGCCGTGGAGAGCGATCTGCTGTCTGCAACATCCTTCAGCATGACCGGTTTGGCAGTGGATCAGTAATGGTGTGGGGTGGCATTTCTTTGGCGGGCCGCACAGCCCTCCATGTGCTCGCCAGAGGTAGCATGACTGCCATTAGGTACCGAGATGAGATCCTCAGACCCCTTGTGAGACCATATGCTGGTGCGGTGGGTCCTGGGTTCCTCCGAATGCAGGACAATGCTAGACCTCATGTGGCTGGAGTGTGTCAGCAGTTCCTGCAAGATGAAGGCATTGAAGCATGGACTGACCCGCCCGTTCCCCAGACCTGAAACCGATTGAGCACATCTGGGACATCATGTCTCGCTCCATCCACCAACGTCACGTTGCACCACAGACTGTCCAGGAGTTGGCGGATGCTTTAGTCCAGGTCTGGGAGGAGATCCCTCAGGAGACCATCCGCCACCTCATCAGGAGCATGCCCAGGCGTCGTAGGGAGGTCATACAGGCACATGGAGGCCACACGCAATACTGAGCCTCATTTTGACTTGTTTTAAGGACATTACATCAAAGTTGGATCAGCCTGTAGTGTGTTTTTCCACTTTAATTTTATGTGTGACTCCAAATCCAGGCCTCCATTGGTTAATAAATTTGATTTCCATTGACGATTTTTGTGTGATTTTGTTGTCAGCACATTTAACTTTGTACAGTAAAGTATTCAATGAGAATATTTCATTCATTCAGATCAAGGTTATTATAGTTAACGAAAATGAACGAAATAACGAAAACTGAAATTGTAAAAACATTGTCGTTAACTGAAATAAATAAAAACTACAATTAAAAGGAAAAAACTATAATAAACTAAAACTGCATTGTGAGTTTAAAAAACTAACTAAAACTGAAATTATAAATAAAACTACCTTATTCTTGTTTGTCATTTTATTTAAAAGCCTTGTGAATCGATCATTTTTCTGCTCTCCGAGTTTAAGCTGAGAGCGCCGTCGGGCAGCTGTGTGCATGCATGTGCATGAGAAAACGGCAGAGTCGCTCAGAACCGCCGTAACCTGAAGTTCACCTCCGGAGAAATGTGACTACTTGTCGGGTCCACGCAGCCGCAACTTTGTGATTAACCTGTTCCGTCCTTGTGCATTTATCATTACTTTATCAGTCAGAGAATAACAATCAGGACTAACAATCAAAGCATCAATATAAGGACTCACAAAGGTCAGCAAAAACACCGGCACGCGACCACAAGGTAATTAACACACACAATCCAACTACACAAGCATGAATGCGGACATGAGGTCGGAAACAAAACCAGGCAGGGAGCAAGAAAGGCAGGGAGCAAAAACAGAAATCACAGGGCTAGAACAAAACAAAAGCAAGGGCACAAGGCTGGGACACAGTTAGAGAAACGGAAACAAAACACGAAAACATAAGGAAGCACAGGGAACAGAACGGTGCATGAGGGCAAAGGGTCGGCAAAAAGGCAACAGAACCAAACAAAACGAAGGCATAAGGCCGAAAAACAGTCCAAAAACAGGAACAAAACATGGGAATGAGAAACAAAAAACAACTGGATGAAACAAAAAGCGATGGCACAAGGCCGGAGAGCTCCAATGTCCAAAACAGGGGGTCGAAACAAGGAACAGTTCAGGAGCTATGACAAAAACAAAAACAAAAAGAGCAAAAGGCAAAGGGGGAAAATAGTCCAACAGTTTGGGGGGCCGCCCAGGCCAAGGGGCCAAAAAACAGAGTCCACCAGCGGCGGCGGCGACGAGGAGACGAGGCAGGGGGCCGACCGCGGCACCAGCGGCGGCGGCGACGAGGCAGGGGGCCGACCGTGCTCCAAGCGGTGGCGGCGACGAGGAGACGAGGCTGGGGGCCAACCGCGCTCCAGGCGGCGACGAGGAGACGAGGCTGGGGGCCGACCGCACTCCAGGCGGCGGCGGCGAGACGACAAGGCGGGGCGCCGACCGCGCTCCAAGTGGCGGCGGCGAGACGAGGCAGGGGGCCCGAACTGAGCCAGATGCTCAGACTGAGCGTGATCCTCGGGCTTCAGACGGGGCTCCGACCGAGCCAGACCCTTGGGCTGAACGGGGCCTACTAGGCGAGGCTCCGGATGCGCAGGCTGGGTCTGCGGTGCAGGGCACACAGCTGCTTCACTGAGCAGCTGGGGCTGCTTGGGGGATGGACCAGGTGCATGTGATGGTGAGTGCGTGGAAGCTGACACTGGGGAGGCTGAGGGAGCTGACACTATGGAGGGCGAGGGAGCTGACACTATGGAGGGCGAGGGAGCTGACACTATGGAGGGCGAGGGAGCTGACACTATAGAGGGCAAGGGAGCTGACACTATAGAGGGCGAGGGACCTGACACTGGAGGCTGCGTGGAAGCAGGCCGGGAGACGACTGGCTGCGTGGAAGCAGGCCGGGAGATGACTGGCTGCGTGGAAGCAGGCCGGGAGCTAGGGAGAGCTGGCTGCGTGGAAGCAGGCCGGGAGCTAGGGAGAGCTGGCTGCGTGGAAGCAGGCTGGGAACTAGGGAGAGCTGGCTGCGTGGAAGCAGGCCGGGAGCTAGGGAGAGCTGGCTGCGTGGAAGCAGGCCGGGAGCTAGGGAGAGCTGGCTGCATGGAAGCAGGCCGGGAGCTAGGGAGAGCTGGCTGCGTGGAAGCAGGCCGGGAGCTAGGGAGAGCTGGCTGCGTGAGGACTGGGACCGCGGGAGCAGGGGCTGAAGGGACTGAGACCAGGGGAGCAGGAGCTGAAGGGACTGAGACCAGGGGAGCAGGAGCTGAAGGGACTGAGACTGAAGGGACTGAGGGACCAGAAGTGGGAATAGAGGAGGAGACTACGGGGACCTGGGAGACTACGGGGACCTGGGGGACTACGGGGACCAAAAAGGGCGAAGCTGAGGGAGCTGGGGGAACTGAGACCGAGGGAGCCATAGAACCACCTGAGGTGCCTGAAGGAACCGAAGGAGCTGAGGTGATTGAAGGGACTGAGGGGACTAAAGGGACAGAGGGCACGGAGGGCACGGAGGAAACTGAGGAGACTGAAGATGAGGGGATTGAAACTGAGGAGACTGCGGCTAAAACTGAAGATGAAACTAAACTGACTGGAGGGACCAAGGGATTTAAGGGAAGTGAAGCCACTGAAGGGGGCAAAGCGGAGGCACTGGCTGTAGGGACCGGGGAAGCTGACTGGAGTGGGGAAGCTGAGGAGACCGAAACCACGGAGGGAGCAGGACCAGACGGGACTGAGGATGAGGGGACTGAGGTGACTGAGGATGAGGGGACTGAGGTGACTGAGGATGAGGGGACTGAGGTGACTGAGGATGAGGGGACTGAAGTGACTGAGGATGAGGGGACTGAGGTGACTGAGGATGAGGGGACTGAGGTGACTGAGGATGAGGGGACTGAGGCGACTGAGGATGAGGGGACTGAAGTGACTGAGGAGGAGGAGCCTGACACTAAAACCGAAGGTGCGGGGACTGAAGGTGCAACTAAACTGACTGCAGGGACCGGGGGCGGTGGCACTGGGGAAGCTGACACTGTGAGAGCTGCGAGAGCTGGCTGGGACTGAACAGGGGCTGGAGCTATGGGGGCTGGAGCTGCTGCTGACTGAACAGGGGCTGGAGCTATGGGGGCTAGAGCTGCTGCTGGCTGAACAGGGGCTGGAGCTACGGGGGCTAGAGCTGCTGCTGACTGAGAGGAAAATACAGGGGCTGGCTGAGACGGGAACGACTGGGGAGGAGCTGGAGCTACAGCTGACTGAGATGGGAGTGACTGGGGAGGAGCTGGAGCTACAGCTGACTGAGACCGTGGTTGAGGAGGCTCTGCTGCAGGCGGCGTGGACTGCTGAGGCTGAGGTGCTCCCACCTGCGGAACAGGAGCGGGTGCCGGAGCATGAGGCACAGAGGATGGAGCAGCAGTCCTACAGAGGTTAAGTCCAGGTATGAAACATACAGTCTCTTTATGGAGGTCAGATGGGAAAGTGATTGCAGCTGAACAGGTTATTTCCTTGATGTAGTTCTTGGTTAAAGGGGGCAATGAATCCATAAGCCAGGGGTGTTCTGTCAACATGTCATGTATCCTCTGGGCGATGGTATTCCCCAGCTCCTCATAGGGTAGCCGGAACCACAGGATACAGAGCTTGGAAACCTTGTCACAAATGTCTGACCTGGCTGTCAAGGACGGTGGAGCAGTGTGGTTAGCCGTGTTTGATGAGCCGGGGAAAGGAGGGACAGATTCAGGGGTGGAGTTCAATGTGGCTGACGACTGCAGAGGAGAAGAAGCCATAGTAATATTAACACCGGCTGTTGGCTCTGCTCGGTGTTTATGGTGCCGAGAGCTCCGCCTTCGCGCCCTCACTGCAGGTTTGGAAAGGGGAGCGGAGCTGGCAAGAGACGCAGCAGAAGGTGGTGGGTCTGGTGATGTCGAAAAGCCACCGAGCCGAATCCCCCAAGGCTCGGGTGGCTGCTGTGCTGCTGTCGCATCGCACAGCTGCTGTGGCGAGGCTAGCGGGCGGAGCTGAGGCTGCAGGGGAGGAGAGCGTGGCGAGCGCTGACGCTGAGGTTCCTTTCCCCAGCCAGGACCTCCCAGGGCGAGACGAGTGCCCTGGAACCGTGACTCGCGCTCTGGGGTGAGCCACGGCTTCCACCTCGCTTCTTCCTGCAGGTAAGCCTGTACCACTCGCTGCCTTTCCCTCAGATCTGAGTCTGTGGGGTCTTTATAATGGTCGTGTTGTTCTGTCATGTTGGGCCGTGTGGCAGAAGCAGGGAGACCCCAAAATGCAGAACTCAGAGGTGATGAGATTAGTGATTTTATTGAAAAGAAGGTAATAACAAAAACTGGGTTGGGCTGAAGCCAGAACTAAACTACAGGAGATGGATCACACGCACGACAGAGGCAAAGACAGCAACACGACAAAGAACAGAGGAAAACTGAGGGCTTAAATACACAGCAAGTAATCAGGGCAAGAGGAAACAGCAGGGAGCAACAGGTGAAGCAAATGAAACTAATAACGGGAAGCAAAACTAAACACAAAGCACAGGGAACACAAGACTGTCAAAGACACGGGGCAGAGACGCAGACTAGTCACAACACTAGGAATAAACTCAACATGAAAACACAGGAGGTCAGGGTCTAGACAAAATGACAAAACAGACAAGACCAAGGAAGCAGGGACAAGGGGAACAAGAGTATCAAAATAAACTGAAAATAACAAAACTCAGGGAAAGTAAAGCTAAACACAAAATGCTGGGCACTTTGACTCCTTCAAAGAGTTTGTTTTTGTCACACACCACATGTAGGTCACTTGGTGTTGGCTCTCACTCTCACTGCGGTATTGTATCACTTCCTGTTCCTGTTTCGGAGCACAGTGTTTTGCTGTCTGTTAGCTGTTAGCTGTTATATCTGTATAACTCGATCTATCTGGATAACAACATATTTTAGTGTAATCTTCACCTACTTTAAATAGCATACTCTTTGCTGAATCACCTGTATTCACATTATTCACTTTATTTGTTTTTAGAAATTCGCTAGCTTAGCTCAGCTAGTAGCTTAGCCCTTAGCCGACTCACTAGCGGCATGGCTTCTTCTCCTGTCTCTCCTGCACTTTCCTGCTCTGGGTGTCACATGTTTAGTTACTCCTCGGCCTCCTTTAGCAGTAACGGTACTTGTAATAAATGTAGTCTGTTTGTAGCTCTGGAGGCCAGGCTTTCTGAATTGGAGACTCGGCTCCGCACCCTGGAAAATCCTGTATCTAGCCAGGCCCCTGTAGCGGGTGCGGACCATGGTAGCTTAGCCGCCGTTAGCTCCCCCCCAGCAGATCCCGAGCAGCAGGGAAAACAGGCCGGCTGGGTGATGGTGAGGAGGAAGCGTAGTCCTAAGCAGAAGCCCCGGGTACACCACCAACCTGTTCACGTCTCTAACCGTTTTTCTCCACTCGGCGACACACCCGCCGAGGAACAAACTCTGGTTATTGGCGACTCTGTTTTGAGAAACGTGAAGCTAGAGACACCAGCGACCATAGTCAAATGTCTTCCAGGGGCCAGAGCAGGCGACATTCATGGAAATTTGAAACTGCTGGCTAAGGCTAATCGTAGATTTGGTAAGATCGTTATTCACGTCGGCAGTAATGACACCCGGTTACGCCAATCGGAGGTCACTAAAATTAATATTGACTCGGTGTGTAACTTTGCAAAAACAATGTCGGACTCTGTAGTTTTCTCTGGGCCCCTCCCCAATCAGACCAGGAGCGACATGTTTAGCCGCATGTTCTCCTTGAATCGCTGGCTGTCTGAGTGGTGTCCAAAAAACGACGTGGGCTTCATAGATAATTGGCAAAGTTTCTGGGGAAAACCTGGTCTTGTTAGGAGAGACGGCATCCATCCCACTTTGGATGGAGCAGCTCTCATTTCTAGAAATATGGCCAAATTTATTAACCCTCCTAAAACCTGACTACCCAGGGTTGAGACCAGGAAGCAGAGCTGCAGTCTTACACGCCTCTCTGCAGCTTCTCTCCTCCTGCCATCCCCCCAAAACCCCATCCCCATAGAGTCGGTGCCTGCTCCCAGACCACCAAAAAACAAAGCTAAAATCAGCAAAAAGCTATTTAAGCATAAAAATTCAAAAACAATAAATAATATAGCTTCATCAACTGCACCAAAGAATAAAACAATTAAATGTGGATTATTAAACATTAGGTCTCTCTCTTCCAAGTCCCTATTAGTAAATGATTTAATAATTGATCAACGTATTGATTTATTCTGCCTTACAGAAACCTGGTTACAGCAGGATGAATATGTTAGTTTACATGAATCAACACCCCCGAGTCACAGTAACTGTCAGAATGCTCGAAGCACAGGTCGAGGAGGAGGATTAGCTGCAATCTTCAATTCCAGCTTATTAATTAATCAAAAACCCAGACAAAGTTTTCGTTCTTTTGAAACTCTGACTCTTAGTCTTGTCCATCCTAATTGGGAAAATCAAAAACCTGTTTTATTTGTTATTATCTATCGTCCACCTGGTCCCTACTCAGAGTTTCTGTCCGATTTCTCAGACTTTTTATCTGATTTAGTGCTCAGTTCAGATAAAATAATTATAGTGGGTGATTTTAACATCCATGTAGATGCTGAGAATGACAGCCTCAACACTGCATTTAATCTATTGTTAGATTCAATTGGCTTCTCTCAAAATGTAAAGGAGCCCACCCACCACTTTAATCATACTCTGGATCTTGTCCTGACATATGGCATAGAAACTGAAGACTTAACAGTATTCCCTGAAAGCCCCCTCCTGTCTGATCATTTCTTAGTAACATTTACATTTACTTTAATGGATTACACAGCAGTGGGGAATAAGTTTTATTACAGTAGAAGTCTTTCTGAAAGTGCTGTAACTAAGTTTAAGGATCTAATTCCTTCATTATTATGCTCTTCAGTGCCATGTGCCAACACAGTGCAGAGCAGCTACCTAAACTCTGCTCCCAGTGAGGTCGATTATCTCGTCAATAGTTTTACATCCTCACTGCGTATAACTTTGGATACTGTGGCTCCTCTGAAAAGGAAAGCTTCAAATCAGAAGTGCCTGACTCCGTGGTATAATTCACAAACGCACAGCTTAAAGCAGATAACCCGAAAGCTGGAGAGCGAATGGCGTCTCACTAAATTAGAAGATGCTCATTTAGCCTGGAAAAAGAGTTTGTTGCTCTATAAAAAAGCCCTCCGTAAAGCTAGGACATCTTACTACTCATCATTAATTGAAGAAAATAAGAACAACCCCAGGTTTCTTTTCAGCACTGTAGCCAGGCTGACAAAGAGTCAGAGCTCTGTAGAGCCGAGTATTCCTTTCACTTTAACTAGTAGTGACTTCATGGATTTCTTTACAGATAAAATTTTAGACATTAGAGAAAAAATTATTCATAACCATCTCAAAGATTTATCTTCATGTTCGGCTGCTTTCAGCACTGCTGGTATTTGTTTAGACTCTTTTGCTCCAGTTGATCTTTCAGAGTTAACTTCAATAGTTACTTCCTCCAAACCAGCAACATGTTTATTAGATCCCATTCCTACTAGACTGTTCAAAGAAGTCTTTCCAATTATTGATGCTTCAATCTTAAAAATGATCAATCAGTCTTTATTAGTTGGCTATGTACCACAGGCCTTCAAGGTGGCTGTTATTAAACCTCTACTTAAAAAGCCATCACTTGACCCAGCTGTCTTAGCTAATTATAGGCCAATCTCCAACCTTCCTTTTCTCTCAAAGATTCTTGAAAGAGTAGTTGTAAAACAGCTAAGTGATCATCTGCAGAGGAACGGTTTATTCGAAGAGTTTCAGTCAGGTTTCAGAATTCATCACAGTACAGAAACAGCATTAGTGAAGGTTACCAATGATCTTCTTACAGCCTCTGACAGTGGACTCATCTCTGTTCTTGTCTTGTTGGACCTCAGTGCAGCTTTTGATACTGTTGACCATAATAGTTTATTACAGAGATTAGAGCATACTATAGGTATTAAAGGTACTGCACTGCAGTGGTTTGAATCATATTTATCTCATAGACTCCAGTTTGTTCATGTAAATGGGGAGTCTTCTTCAGACACTAAGGTTAATTATGGAGTTCCACAGGGTTCTGTGCTAGGACCAATTTTATTTACATCATACATGTTTCCCTTAGGCAGTATTATTAGAAAGCACTGCATCAATTTTCATTGTTATGCAGATGATACTCAGCTTTACCTATCAATGAAGCCAGATGACACACATCAATTAGTTAAGCTGCAGGAATGTCTTAAAGACATTAAGGCCTGGATGACCTCTAATTTCCTGCTTCTAAATTCAGATAAAACTGAAATTCTTGTTCTCGGCCCCACAAATCTTAGAAACATGGTGTTAAACCAGATACTTACTCTGGATGGCATTACTTTGGCCTCCAGTAACACTGTGAGAAATCTTGGAGTCATTTTTGACCAGGATATGTCCTTCAATGCACATATTAAACAAATATGTAGGACCGCTTTTTTGCATTTGCGCAATATTTCTAAAATTAGAAACATCCTTTCTCAGAGTGATGCTGAAAAGCTAATTCACGCATTTATTACTTCTAGGGTGGACTATTGTAATTCATTATTATCAGGCTGTCCTAAAAGCTCCCTGAAAAGCCTTCAGCTGATCCAAAATGCTGCAGCTAGAGTACTGACAGGGACTAGAAAGAGAGAGCATATTTCTCCCATACTGGCTTCTCTTCATTGGCTCCCTGTTAAGTCTAGAATAGAATTTAAAATCCTTCTCCTCACATACAAGGTCTTGAATAATCAGGCCCCATCCTATCTCAAAGACCTCATAGTACCATATCACCCCAACAGAGCACTTCGCTCTCAGACTGCTGGCTTACTTGTGGTTCCTAGGATACTTAAGAGTAGAATGGGAGGCAGAGCCTTCAGCTTTCAGGCGCCTCTTCTGTGGAACCAGCTTCCAGCTTGGATTCGGGAGACAGACACCCTCTCTATTTTTAAGATTAGGCTTAAAACTTTCCTTTATGATAAAGCTTATAGTTAGGGCTGGATCAGGTGACCCTGAACCATCCCTTTAGTTATGCTGCTATAGGCCTAGTCTGCTGGGGGGTTCACATAATGCACTGTTTCTTCTCATTCACCTTATTTACTTTGTTTATACTCTACTCTGCATTTAATCATTAATTGTTATTAATCGCTGGCTCTCTTCCACAGCATGTCTTTTCTCTCCCCTCAGCCCAACCGGTCGCGGCAGATGACTGCCCCTCCCTGAGCCTGGTTCTGCTGGAGGTTTCTTCCTGTTAAAAGGGAGTTTTTCCTTTCCACTGTCGCCAAGTGCTTGCTCATAGGGGGTCGTTTTGACTGTTGGGTTTTCTCTGTATTATTGTTGGGTCTTTACCCACAATACAAAGTGCCTTGAGGCGACTGTTTGTTGTGATTTGGCGCTATATAAATAAAATTGAATTGAATTGAATGTAGGTGGTGTTAATCTGCTGCACTGACGATGAAGTTTATTGGGAGTTTATTGTAGAATTTATTGAGTTTTGGAGTCCATATTTTTCTTTGTTTCTCCCTGTTAATGTTCAGGTGTGTCCTAATTATTACACATTTAGCACGTAGTGCTGCTGTATTGTGAACTGTTAGTTCTTGAATATATTTCTTTAAACGGGATCTTTTGTTGAGTTTTTATTGCACAATAGTCAATCTTGTGCCTTGAATCTTGGACCTGACAAAGTATGAAAAACTAAAACTAATACTGAAACTAACAAAACTAAACTAAAACTAAACATTAAACCAAAAATAAAAACTAACAAAAACGAGCAAAACTACTCTGAAAACTAATTAAAACTAACTGAATTAGAGAAAAAAAAGTAAAAACTAACTAAATGTAAAATCCAAAACTATTATAACCCTGATTCAGATGTAGGATGTGTTATTTGAGTGTTCCCTTTATTTTTTTGAGCAGTGTATTTTATAAGTCCATGAATAAGTGAGATCTGCAAATATGAACACAGTAAACCTTGAGAGGGTACGTTGTATTGGGCGTGTGTGTGTGCGGGGGAGGGGGTGGCGCCTAAAAAATGTGTCCGCATACACCTCAGAAAGTATATAGCTGCGCCCCCAGTCGACAACAATACTTTTACTCCCTACACTTTTACACAAGTATCTGTACTTTCTACTTCTTCCATTTTTCAAAACAGACTCGTTACTTTAGGTTTAACACGTCTGAGAGAATTTTGCATCTCCGTCAAACATCAAACGATCTGAACCGAAATGGAAGAATAATAACATGTAAGAGACAATCGAACTGGCGTATCCTCCATCACCGGGGCTTGTGCTCGCGGGAGTTGTGCTCGTGGGACATAAACAGCTTAGCTAGCGCTACAGAAGAGGAGCGAGCATGAAGGGAGTAATGTGTGGCAGGTAAATGCAACGTTTAAATGCTCAACAAATATCAGCAAACACACAAAGTCTGTGGAGTTTGTCACACAGTGTGTCTGCTAGCTCTAAGAAGAGCTGCTGTATTTCAGGAAGAGCAAAGAGAGAGAGAAGTTCACTCTGATGGAGAAAGATGTAAGAAAGAGGACAGGAGAGGAAGAAGAGAAGTTAGATTTAAAGGTAAGGACTGGAAAACAAACTCAAGTATGCTGACTTTATGTTATTCAAAGATTGTATGAAAATACCGCAGTTTAGTGTGTAATAAACAGGTTAACTTGTTGTACTGTATTTACAGTAAAGCTCTGTGTTGGTGCACAGAGGCTGTGTCCATGGTCAGAGTTACAGGTTACATCAGTGTAGCGGAGATGAGTTTGAATCAAAGCTGCTGATGCTGAGATTCATTCACTGAATCCAACATTTATACCGCCTGTATCCTGTCAGTGTAGGGGATGGAGATCAGCTCAGATAGCTGTGAAATACTGGGTTACAACTTTGTGAATTCAGTTCACCCACACAGAGCAGTAAACCTCAGAGCAGCAGCAGCAGGTCAGCCGATCACAGCCTGCACACCAACATCATTTGAGCCACTACAGCTGATCTTAGGGTTCCTCCACCTTCTGAATTCCACTGTAACCCCTGAGTATCCTCATGTTAGTGTTTAGGTGGAGGCACAGTCACCCTCTACTATGGAGGACACAGAGAACAGAGCTGTGTTTAAATTCTCTTTCACAGTTTGTGTCCTACATAACAGATTCAAGCTGAGTGCATTCATTAGAATTAAAATTTAGATTTGAATAACATTTCTATTCTCATGTATTATTTTATAGTATTACAATAATATATAATGAAGTTCAGTTAGCTTTACAGAAAAATTGCTGGTAGAAACGTCCTCCAAAGAGCTACTTTTACTTTCTTACTTTGAGTACATTTCAGAGCCTGTACTTTTTTACTTTTACTTAAGTAAAGACATTGAACAAGTACTTCGACTTTTACCAAAGTATTTTTTCACACAAGTACTTCTACCTAAGTTCAGAATGTCAGTACATTTGCCACCTCTGCTAATGGCTATGTTTGTGGAATTGTGTTGTAATTTCTCTTAGCCATATTATAGTGCACCGGGTAAATACATACACTTGGAAAATTGAGAAATTTAGGTATGTCATATAATAGATTCTAAAAGTGTAAAATATTTGTTACTGTTGGAAGAAATGTGAAAAATATAAGCCTTTTCTTAATTGTTGAAGGTGTAGAGTAAATACAAAAAAAGTTAAATACATACATAGTAAAAGTATTACAATGCATTTCTAATATGGTTAACCTGAAATCTCCTGAATCCCTTTTAGAAAAGTAAATGATATAATAAATAAATAAATAGGCAGAGAGCTTAACCCCACCAATGTTGGACCCAAAGTTACGCCCTTGCTTAAAGCATCAGGAGTCCTGGACTGAAGAGTACTGTACTGATCAATAACTTAAACAGCCTGTAAATTAAGTGGTTTGTGTATATAATTTTTTTTTTCTGATGTTCTTGGTATTTGGGCTTATGATTCAATTTGCAGCTGAAAGAAATGTTATGTGCAAACTTCAAACCTCCTCTAAAGAAGGGACCTTTCAGTAAAGTTAAACAGTTCCTCTGTCAGGAATGAAACTTCTGAAATTAAAATCAATATGTTCATACCAGGGTTATTATAGTTAACGAAAACGAACGAAATAACGAAAACTGAAATTGAAAAAACATTGTCGTTAACTGAAATAAATAAAAACTACAATTTAAAGGAAAAAACAATAACTAACTAAAACTGTATTGTGAGTTTAAAAAACTAACTAAAACTAACTGCAATTATTGTGGATTGATCATTTTTCCGCTCTCCGAGTTTAAGCTGCTAGCGCCCTCGGGCAGACCGCGGTGTGCGTGCGTGTGCACGAGAAAGCGGCAGAGTCGCTCTGAACCGACTGGTTCAGAGCGGGTCCACGCTGCCGCAACGCTGTGATTAACCTGTTCAGTTCTTGTGCGTTTCCGTCTACTTTATCAGTGAGAGAATAACAATCAGGAATAATAATCAAAGCATCAGTATAAGGACTCACAAATGTCAGCAAATTCCTGGAGGGAGACTGCTGTCGGAATGGACGTGAGGAAATGAAGGAAGTGGAAAAACAGGGACAAATATGTTTGCAGCCAAAAAACTGAGCACAAAGAGCCAGGACCAAAAAAAGTCCCAGCTGGCACTGTGGCACACGACCGCAAGGTAATTAACACACACAACACACACAGCTACACAAACATAAATGCGGACATGAGGTCGACAACTTCCGTAGGTTGTGTACAAAGACCCTGCAAGTCTAATCAGCAAGCATATAACCAAGCTAGCTCCAAAACAGAAGCAGCTTCGGGTGGTGGAGAACATCAGGATGCAGCTGGATTTGAGCTTTGACTCCTTCAAAGAGTTTGTTTTTGTTAATCTACTGCACTGACACTGGAGTTTATTGTGGAGTTTATTGTAGAATTTATTGAGTTTGGGATTTCATGTTTTTCTTTGTTTCTCCCTGTTGATGTTCATGTGTGTCCTAATTATTACACATTTAGCATGTAGTGCTTCTGTCTTGTGAACCGTTGGTTGTTGAATATATTTCTTTATGGTTTCTTTTGTTGAGTTTTTATTACACAATAGTCACTTTTGCGCATTGAATCTTGCACCTGACAAAGTATGAAAATACTAAAACTAATACTGAAACTAACGAAACTAAACTAAAACTAAGCATTAAACCAAAAATAAAAACTAATAAAAACGAGCAAAACCACTCTGAAAACTAATTAAAACTAACTGAATTAGAGAAAAAAAAGTAAAAACTAACTAAAACTAAACGATAATGTAAAATCCAAAACTATTATAACCCTGGTTCATACACTCAATTTTTCAATGCGGGAAGAGGAGGTGATCAAATTTTCAAATCCATCTTGGCCTGGGCCTTTCTGTGTGGAGTTTGCATGTTTTCCCCGTGATTTTCTCCAGGGTTCCCTCCCACACTCCAAAGACATGCAGTTACTGGGGTTAGGTTAATTGGTGATTGCCCATCAGTATGAGTACTACAGGCTGGAGACCTGTACAGGGTGTATCCTGCCTTTTGCAGCTGTCATAGCTGGGATAGGCTCCAGCAACCCTGACCAGGATAAGTGCAAAAGAATGGATAAATGGATGTATTTTGTTTTGCCTCATGATGCCAGGGGTTTCTAATGCCATCTAGTGGTGAAAACTACTGAGGTTAAAAGTTCACTTTGCATCACTTTCTCTCTCTCCCCTCCCCCCTCTCTCTGAGCCACACATTCACACACATTCAAACACATACACACAGTGGCGCAAAAAGGGGGTATGCACTATATGCAATGCATAGGGGCACAGCACAAGAGGGGGGCGCCAAAACAATGTGGGAAAATATTTCTCTAGTTGCATTTTCTGTATTTAACAGCTGTGCATATGACATGATCAATAACAGAGGCGCTGCGCTGATTAGCCGCCCCTGCGCTCCTTCACCTCCCCTCCTCCTGTCCCATTTAAAGACAGTCGGTAAGTTATGCCATAGAAGTCTTGTATTTTATAAGTCCATGAATAAGTGATCTGCACACATGAACACAGTAAACTGAGAGGATGCGGATGGTGTGTGTGTGTGTGTGTGTGTGTGTGTGTGTGTGTGTGTGTGTGTGTTCTAGCTAGCGGTTGATTGCAAGGCGCCGCGCCAGGCTGAGACGCTTCACTTTCGGAGCTCTGCTGTCTCTGCATTTAGCAAACAGGATTTATTTAAATCAGTAAAATAAATTTAAATGGCCAGAATACAGCAGCTTTTTTTCCTCAACACATTAAATAAAATATAAGCATCCGGGCCCCCTCTAGCCCCGGGCCAGGGGCATGCCGCCCTCCCAGCCCCTCCAGAAGCTCCGCCCCTGCACACACCATTGACTCATTCTGTACTTTCCTGAATGACACAGCATGCCAAAGTACAGTTCACTGCACTTCCCCTCTTCATCTCAACCTACACAGATTAGCACAACTCATTTTGATAAATGTATCTTTCTCATTCATCACATCAGTTAATTGTATGTAATTGACTGTAGTTGTATGTTATTAAAAGGTATGTATGATTAACTACTAGCAGAATCACACAGATATACTTTCTTAAAGCTCTCTGTGTCACTCTGACCACTCGATCGCTTTTTTTTACCGCCACAGTGATAGTCATCTCAGTTATCTCATTCCAGTCAGGATGCTGTTTAGTTCTCCAGAACCAGCCCCAGCCCCAGCAGTGACTCATTACTATTAAAAATGATTCACTGACCTTACAGTTGATATCACTTTGTTCCTAAAATAAGACATTGCACATATTCCAAAGTGATTCCCAAAAAATTTTGAACAGAAGCAAAATATGACAAAATGGGTGCTTTTCACTGCTGTTTTGAAACAACTCCAGCTGATCTTAAACCTTTAAGTTTCAGTCAAGTTCCCTCTGTAGCTGTTTGTTACCTCACCGTCTAATAAAAGAACCAGTGAGCTAATAAATCACGTATTTTTTTCTGATAGAAAGTACTTCAAACCAACAATACAGCTTTATACGAACAGCAACTAGCACAGAAGAGGATAACGCTCTCCTCTACATAACCAACTTCCATGAAGTTAAAGACAATTACACATGAATGGTCACACTTCCAGGAAGACGGTGACTTATCAGTTCTGGAGAACTGATTGACTTTAAACTTTCAAAAAGTAGCAAATTAAACGTGTGGTTTTGTTGAACACAACATGCCAAATGTAACTGGAATGTTAGAAGTTTAACATTGTTAATTTAACATTGTTAATTGGCGAGAATCACGGAGGGTGCGGCTTTTTTACCCACAGCGTAAAAACTGAACTCACCGAGCTCACTGTGTCTGGATATCACACACGATGTTTCCTTTCGCAGTTTTCTGTCTGGCTGCGTCCACGCGTTGTGGGTGTAGTAGGGAGTCCATGATCAGAGCTTGATGATAAGCCGCTCCAAGTCCTCAAATCCAGACGACAGCCTCAATTGTTTCTGCAGACCCTGAAATACGACCTCATATGAGCGATTGCAAAACGAGCGCCCCTACAGAGGCAGGAAACAGCGCAATCTGATGTGACGTGTGTACAAACCGCAGACGCGGAATACATTGGAAGGATGGATGGATGGATGCGTGTCATGTTTGAGCTTTTCCGGTGGCGTCTAACGCTATTTTGTCACTACAGACTTTTCAGTGTGAAGCGATGGCGTGTTATATTACGACCAACTTTTTTATCAATACAGTACGTTGAGAGGAAAAGCTCCGAGCAGAAACGGATAAAGACGTAAAGTAAATCCCCCGAAAGGTTCGAGAAGTCGCGCAGTTAGTGATGAGAGTGTGAAACCGAAGCTTTGATACGTGCTTCGAACCCTGGGCTTACACCTCCAGAGAACCACTGCTTCGAAGCTTGCTTCAGGACAGAAAAAAATCACGGGACATAAGCCGTCCGAAGCAGCAACTGCTTCGTTCTCGGAATAAATCACCTGACTGGTTCAGGTGATTCGCTGGTTACGAGTGAAGGAGTGAGAGCGAGACAGTCAGGCAGGTTCATACTCGCACAGTTTTAGCGTTGTTATGACCAACAGTTGCTGCTGAGTTATGAATTAAAGACAACCTTTGCTGGCTCGTCCTTTCAACGTGATGACGGACGCTGTCGTATCAAGATTAACGCAAAAGCGGTAGGTGCACAAGCACACCGAGTTAATGCCATGTTTTCCCAGCACTCTGCTCGACAACACAACACGCACATATGCATCCATCTTTATTTGTAAATAGAACCTGATATCATGATATTTGGTCATAACGTGTGTGCCTCAAACAATCCAAAGATGCTTCAGATCACTGAGGTGTGTGAGCGTGTGCATGCAGGTGTGTAATTGAAAGCATTGCACTTTTCCAGGAGAGGGCGCTATAATTGAAGCTTCAAGTAATGAACCTATTTACGAACCATTTGGCTCAAGTGGTTCAGTGCTTTACAAAAGCTTCATTTTCTCATCACTACCCGCAGTCCTGCCTGCCAACAGTCTGCAGCTGCTGAAGGAGAAGCATTTATGGGGTTAGCAGGAGATTAGCTGGGATTATGGAGAAATTGAATTAGCAACACTCACGGGATTGATATTACACATCATTAGTTTCCATCCTTCATTTATTCGTGGGGCTCATAGAGGTTTTTAAAAAGTCAGAAGATAAGCCTAGCTACAGTTAGCGTTAACATTAAAACTGAATACCTGAAAATCACCGTGTCTGCAGCAGTCCCTGAATTCAAAGAACAAAAAGTGTGTATTTGCTGATATCCCTTTGTGTGACGCTGCTCTAGGATATAATCTGGAGCACTGTCAACTACAGCTAGCTAACACTGACATTTAATAATTGATTAATAATCTAATCTATTCCACAGATTGATGAGGAGGAAGGATCTGATCAATCATTAACACAAATACTAAACTGCAGGAGTGTTGGCACTGTTCACTAAAACGAATGCATTCAAATACTTGAAGGTAATTTAGTTGCCTGCATGCCATACCTACATGTGGTCACAGACATTTGTTCATCTTTGCTAAACTCTCAGTCATGTATGTTTTTCATATTCATTTTAATATGATAGGATGGACAGCAGCTCTAGAGAGACCAGAGGAGAAGGCTCCAGGTCCAGAGAGAGGAAGAGAAGGAGGTGCAGCTCTAGAGAGGAGGAGGAGCTGCAGCTGCAATAAATAACCATGGTGACATCATGATTTGTGAACAATCTTTCCTAAACCCTTTTCAGTCTAGCTTAGTGTAAAATTGCTGGTTTGCTCGGTTTATTAAAGTAATGTCATTCTGTCTTTTAGACATAGGGTGGTTTTACGTTAACGTTCCTCACAAGTTCATTCAGATGTTCTCATGATATTGATGAAATGAGCCACAATGGGCAGCATTTCTGTAGACTAGTCAGCAGTGGTATATATTGTCTCAGGTTTGATTTTTCTTAACTAAGCAGCTGCATTTTGATGGTCGTGTCCCAGTGTTTTACATGCGATGCTGGCCAACAGAAACATAAAATGCTGAGATTTTTTTTGTAGGTGTAACTTATTTCTTCGTCCACAAGATGAACATAGTTATGGGGTGTTACAGAAATACCTATATACCGCAATATCCTGCAATATAGTGAAAACTCCGCAAAACAAAATTTTGGATTTTTAAAAATCCACGATACCGTGAAGCCACAATAAATGAAGCACGATATAGCGAGGGACAACTGTACAGTTAATTAGTCTGTGGCAATGAGTCACAGCGAAGGAATGCACCTTAACCTTGAACACCGTTTGATGATGGGAAGAGAAGCCCTAGAAGCAGTTCTATCACTGTGAGAACTGCAGAAACAACAACTGCCAAAGAACATATAACAGTCTAATCTCTCAATAAGGTCCATTCAAAAATGCTGATGAATGAACAAACTGACTATTTCCCAGGACAATTGCAACTTTTTAATATTTCAAATGACCTTGTTAATGAACCCATTGGAGTAGAAGCTGCAACAGCTCTTGGAAATGAAGATGTAACAGCTGTTTCACCAAGTCTTAAAGACTGTGCTAGCCCAGATGTATTCCTCACTCAATACAAGTCTAAGTGATGTGCAAAAAGAAGTTACAAAAATATGGGCCGGAAGCAGCTGAAAGTAAAAGAAGCAGAAGTGAAAGAAGCAGAAGAAAGAAAAGCGGGTAAAGAGAAGAAAAAAGGAAGAGAGAGAGAGAGAGAAATGTGACATAGGAGGGAGGGTGCCCTCCTTGTGAGCTTATACCTCCTCCTACACACCCACACTCTAAGAAAAATCCTTTGCAGTATTACATGTGCAAAGGACATTGTAGGCAGGACTATGGAAATAGTTCAAGAGAAAATGCTGACCTTCATACTTGTTCCATACCTCATGATGATGATACTGTCGCAACTTTGAAAACCGTTTGAGAGTGTTGACATTCCCTATAAGTTAAGCAAATATTTCTCTGGTAAAATGTCTCTTGTGAAACCAACAGAGATATTTTGGGGGCACAGGGCAGATACTGCCTGAAAGAATGGACAAGTGACATAAGTTCTGATCTCAGACACAAATCAATATATTTCTGTTCTCGACACTGGACTAGGTGTGTTTTTAAAGCAGTTGATAATAGACCACCACAACACTTTATCCAGACAGACCGCTCCACAAGCACCATTTTATGATTCACTGTGGTAGAATGGTGATAAAGTTTGGGCCACTTGTGAAGTTAAGGTGCATGAGGTTAGAGGTGTTGCTTTTTTATCAGTTGAATGTTTTGACAATAATGTCTATGCTTATATGGTAGGTAGAAGTGATGTATTTTAAATGGTTAACATAAAGTGTCAAACCATTAAGCCTGTAATCTTTTAAGGTAGACAAATTTTACTTAAATCCCAGGTACAAAATTCTGTAGGTCATTCTGAATCACATTTTCTGAAATTGGCTGAAATCCTGCTGACTGAAGGATGGAAGTTTGTTCATTCAGTCTGTTTACATGTTTGTTATCTTACACAGGAGGAAGCACTTTGGTGAAGTCTACTTCACTGCAGACTGGCTTTTTAAAGAATCAGTCAGCCTTTTGCTGTTTTTGCTCTGGATCTTTTCTGTTTACACTTTAATAGCACAGCTGTGAGTCTTTTGTTATGGAGGAAAAATCATTAATTTATTTGAGGAACATTGTTATGTAAAATTTGCCAGTGGTTTATTTTTTAACAATTTCTCATGTACATCTACAGCTGAATGTTAATAAAAGTGTCTGTGTGGTATTTGGGACATGTAGCTTTGACTCAGAGGTGCCTTTTTGTTTATACCTTTGGGAAGAAAAACAATATCAAGCTATATTCTCCATTCGGGTAAAAAAATATATAGAGAGATATTATTTTGGTCCATATTCCCCAGCCCTAGTAGTTTAGGGTGTATTTTCTGCATTTTTTTGTCACTCCAAAGATGTTATTCCTCTCTACTAAAGCCTCGATTGCAACTACATGCAAATAACAGATTATGCAAATTAGGTGATGACGTCATATAGCAACTTCTGGCGACTTTTAGGACATCCAATAGCTACTTTCCTTGCTGAGGAGTTGGCAACAGTGATAATCCCCTAAGCACTAGGCGACAGTGGGGAGGAAAGACTCTAAAAGGAAGAAACCTCCAGCAGAACCAGGCTCAGGGAGGGGCGGCCATCTGCTGAGACCGGCCAGGGGGGTAGTTCTCTGTCGGTCTGTGTGTTTTAATAAGTGTGGTGTTGATAAGTACAGTAACCTAACCATAGTAACCATACAGCAGTCACTCGAAAGTTCTACTTTCTAAGTGCCTGGCTGCTGCCTGCCAGTCATCTTAGTAACCACGTGGTAAGAGGCCTGAACCTCTGCTTCCTTTATTCCCCTCAAGGTCAAAGGTGACATTTCAAGGGGTCTTCAAAGAAGAAGGGACTGATGTCATGCATCGATCACAGCGATTATGAAGATGACAGCGAGAGCAACTACGACTGTAAAAGTCTGACAACTGTTTTGCTGCTTCCTGATTATTAATGAATGTTTGTGTCTTTTGTCATTAATTCTTTTGCCGTCATTTGTTACAAACAAAATTCACCAAACTCAGGCCACACTCACCGCACATAAGAAAACACTCATTTTAATCACTGATGACTCAGTGACTTTATAAAAGCTTTTAGTGTCATGTTTGCGGCAGGGATGAGACTCAACTGCAGACTGAAGAGAATTAACAGATTTATTGACAGGTAATAAATAAATATTGCAGGGATGTATATCCAGTTGGTGGCCTCTGACACAGGATCACTCCAACCCTCCGATGGATTCTCCTCACCGTCACTCAACTACCCGCGAGGTCCTCGGAATTCTGTGCAGAGAGGGGAAAATAAATTGTCAACAGGGAAGAACGTTGGCGTGATACACAGAGAGGCTTAGTACTAACTGGATGCAGTGTACGGTCCAGCGCTGACTAAAGGCCTTGCTTCTCCTTAAAAAGGGATCAGGAAATCGGCTGATGGAGAGCAGGTGAGTAACCCAGCTGGCAGGAACTGGAGTAGGTCCCACCCCTGAAACACAAGGCGTGGTTAACAGGAGCCATGACAGTACCCCCCCTCAACGGGAACCTCCAGGCTTCTCAGGATGCCGGAGATGAAAGTCCCGAGCCATCTCCCGGTCCAGCAAAGCAGAACGGGGAACCCAGGAACGTTCCTCGAGACCATACCCCTCCCAGTCGATCAAATACTGCAGGCCCCGCCCACGGCGCCGAACGTCCATGATCCACCGAACGGAATAAGCCAGCCCACCAGCAACGACCCGGGGGGGGGGGGGGGGGGGGGGGGCGGGGGGGGCGGGGGGAGGACGGAAGGTGGGCACAAAGGACTAGAGAGAGCAGGTTTCAACTGAGAAACATGGAAGACATTATGCACATTCATATTTCTTGGCAACTTCAAACGAACCGAAATTGGATTAACCAGAGCCTCGATCTCGAAGGGGCCGATGAACCTGGGAGAGAGCTTCCTGGACTCAACCCGTAAGGGAATATCTTTGGCGGCCAACCAAACCTGTTGTCCAGGGAGGTAACCCGGCGCAGAAACCCTGTGTCGATCCGCCCGCCGTTTGTTCTGTTCCTTAGTCCTCAATAAGGCAGCCCTCGACTCCCTCCAGATCCTACAACAACGACGCAAATAGTGATGAACAGATGGTACCGTAATCTCACCTTCAACTGAAGGAAGCAGTGGAGGCTGGTAGCCCAGAGATGCTTCAAATGGGGAGAGACCCATAGATGAAGAGGTCATAGCATCGTGGGCGTACTCGATCCAGGCGAGCTGCGAGCTCCAAGTAGTCTGATTAGCTGACGCTACACACCGGAGGGCTGCCTCCAATTCCTGGTTGACCCGTTCGGCTTGCCCATTAGTTTGTGGGTGAAAGCCGGAAGACAGACTGACCTAGGCACCAAGAATCGTACAGAACTCCCTCCAGACCCGAGAAGTAAATTGGGGTCCTCGATCCGAGACTATGTCCAGGGGAATCCCATGTAGCCGAAAAACATGGTCAACTAGCAACTGGGCTGTCTCCAAAGCTGTAGGAAGTTTGGCCAAAGCCACAAAGTGTACCACTTTGGAAAACCGATCAGCAATAGTGAGGATGACAGATTTATCTGAAGATGGAGGAAGACCAGTAACAAAGTCCACCGCAATGTGAGACCAAGGGCGTCCTGGAGTCGGAAGGGGGTGCAACAGTCCAGCAGGTGGTGAGCTTGAAGTCTTATTCTGAGCACAAGAACCACAGGCAGAAACATATTCCCTTACATCCTTCCTCAGCGAGGGCCACCAAAACATACGCTGCAAAAGTGTGATTGTACGACCAATGCCAGGATGACATGAGAACTTAGAAGCATGGGCCCAGTGTAAAACCCGGGCACGAACACTGGAAGGAACAAAAAGACGGTTAGGAGGTCCGTTACCAGGCCCCGGCTCCTCCCTCTGGGCGTTTCGAACCGCTGACTCAATCTCCCAGGTAAGTGAGCCGACAATGCAGGAGGAGGGGAGGACGGTGGTCTGTTCGGGGGTCGTGTCTGCAGAAGAAAACTGACAAGAAAGAGCATCTGGTTTGATGTTACGAGAACCAGGTCTGTAGGTGAGTGTAAAATTAAACCGAGAAAAGAAAAGAGCCCACCTAGCTTGCCGTGTGTTAAGTCTCTTAGCAGTCTTTAGGTAGGCGAGATTCTTGTGGTCAGTCCATACCACAAATGGTTGCTCTGCACCTTCCAGCCAGTGGCGCCACTCCTCAAGTGCCAGCTTAACCGCCAGGAGTTCCCGATCTCCCACATCATAATTTCATTCTGCAGGCAAAAGAAGGCGTGAATAAAAAGCACAGGGGTGGATTTTACCTTTGTGTTCTTGCGAAAGCACTGCTCCCACTCCAGTATCAGAGGCGTCCACTTCAACTATGAACTGCTTAGAAGTTTCTGGCAGAATAAGGATGGGCGCCGAGGCAAAACGATCCTTCAGAGCGGCAAAAGCTGTTTGAGCAGAGTTGTCCCACCTGAAAGGAACCTTAGGAGAGGTCAGAGAGGTTAGTGGTAGGGCCAACTTGCTATAGTCCCGAATGAAACGGCGATAGAAGTTGGCAAACCCCAGGAAGCGCTGAAGGTGCTTCCTGGTCGTGGGTACGGGCCACTCCATTACAGCCTGAACCTTAACAGGGTCAGGTCTGATCTGTCCCTCCTGAATGATGTAACCAAGAAAAGAGGTTGAGTAGACATGAAAGGCACATTTCTCACCTTTCACGTAAAGTCTGTTCTCCAGAAGGCGCTGCAGAACTTGACGGACGTGAGTCTGGTGTTCAGTGAGATTCCGCGAGAAGATGAGGATATCGTCTAAATAGACAAAGACAAAACGGTTAATTTTAGTTAATTTAGTAGTCCAGCCTTTGACTGTACAGCATGGTTTTGTACATGTATGAGATTTTTTTTTAATGTTGAAGTTATTTCCTGATTTATTTTGTAATCTTTGTTGGTTTTCTCTGCTTTGGAACTGATTGTGAGTCAGTGTGTAACCTCACCTGCTTCCCTTTGTTCCACATGACTTTAAGTTTTTTGATTTCTGTTTATTTAAATTTAAGTTTCATTTTGATCTGTGTTGTGTGACCCTTGCAGACTGTTTGCCTCGCTGTGTGTAACCACTGCCTGTTTTTGACTAAAGATTTGGATTTTTGACTTTTACCCCGTCTCTGTGTGTCCTTCGAGTCCTCTTCCTCTGAGTGAGGCACATACACACGTTTGAATTCAATAACTCAGATTTGCCACTGTTTTCAGCTGTGGTCAGCAGCAGTGACTCACAGCATGTTTGAGAAAGGAAATGCACTTTTATAAAGTGATTGTAGTTGGGACTGTTAGGATAATAACAGTGTTTTTATGCTTTTATTATTGAGTTATTACCTTTTAAACATACATGAGGTCAAATTATAAAGTTCTGTATAAAGCAGGAGCTGTGAAAAAATCCTTCTGGCATTATACACAATATGATATTAATAAAGTATGAAATCTTTAATAAAATATTAGAAAAATATGCTCTTATGCTATTGATAATACTGTCAGTCAAATTCATGTACAATATTTATTGTTTTTACATATAAGTTCAACTGGATTAGGGGTGGTGACCATAAGCATACCAAAAAAATAAATGACAATTTACAATATAACATGAATTACTGGTCTGTCATCATAAATAAGCCTAATCCTCTTAGCAGTGTCACATTGTTCTTCCAAGTCTGCACAATGTTAAGCTTTGGTCACAGTTTTGCTTATATTTTCCCTTTTATTTAATAATCAAAACTGCGACCAAAACTACTCTCCTTCTCAAACTAATAATACTGGCAGTCCAGGGCATCACTGTATGCTGAGCTAGGGTTAGGGTTAGGGTTAATAATTCAGACTCTAAGTGTCATCCATATTACTCTTGCTGAATCCAACAAATATGTAGGAAATTGCATAATAAGTGGATTATTATTTAATATCCATATTGATTATCAGTCTTCATTTTCACCATTGATCCACCCAGGGTCTTGGTGGGGATGGGCTCGATCCTGCGATCCTTGGGTGAAAGTTATGTTGCACCCTGCAGGTCTGCAGCCCATCAGTCATATCTAACATTTGGATCAAGATTATAAATCAAACTAAAATCAAAGCAGGCTCCCTGCATGGAAATGATGAGCTGGCTGTGAGCGTTCTTTGACTCTCCTCCACCTGCCCCATCAAACCTCAGCAGTAAACATATATGAAGCCAGCAGGCTCAAAGTGAGCGCAGCGCACTGTGCAGTCTAAACTCTGCTCTGATGAATTATATGAATGTACAGCGAGTCAATCAGGACTGTGAAACGTCAGCTGCAGACCACCCAGCCTCCATCATCAGATCCCTGCCCGGTTCATTTTCCATTTTATAAACAATACTTTAGAGGTTAGACAGCTAGCAGCAGGAAGCGGACGCGCCAGGTTAGCTTAAGAAGCTACTGAAGCGTCCATGACAACCACTATAGCAACAGCCTTTTAAGACCATTTTAAAAACATCTTCAGAGTTCAGAAGAACAAAAATATATGATGATTTGAAACAATTACAGCTGCAGAGCGGTGGCGGCATCGTTAAACATTGTTTACATAGATGATCATGAATGATACGATGTAGCTAGCAGTGTAGCTAGTAGTGAATGAGGTGACGTCATTGTGTGCGCATTTCACAGCTGTCTGTCTCAGTCTGTTGACATTTCACAGCCATCACCTCAATATTACTCCAATTAACATGTGTTTACTTTCTCTGGACCATCTCAGGTCCAGAGAAAGTTAAATTAAAATGATTTAAATATGAACATACACTCTAACATCAGTGCGCTTTATGAAGTCCAATCCTTAAAATAAATATTGTGTTTGTAAACATTCGTGTCTCTGACATAAGTACAGCTGTTCAAGTTTGTCGTTACAATTTTATTTGTTTAGAGAATTGTGAACTTCACATTGTGTATCTAAGCAGAGTCTTAGCAACCTTCAGTCAAATCAAACAGTGGATCCAGGCTGAGACTGGATCACAGCTTTAATCTCTGCAGAGTCACAAACAGACACAAACCTTCCAAATCACACACAAGCAGCCCAGTCTCATCATTTGGAAACTAAAATGTCTCTACTGTACACTACACTGTGATCAATATATTAAAAATAATAAATGAAAAGATAACATTCATATAAAGCTGTTTGAAAATAAAATTAATAGGTACTTTCTAATAATATTTTTAAGGATCTCTGTCAGAGACCAGACAGAGCCATGACTCTCAAGAACCAGAGACAGAAATATGGAGAAAAAAAAATTTCCCTATGAGAAATAAATGTGTAACAGTAAATATTTTGTCCACTGGAAAATAAACTTTTTGAAACAAAAGCTTGGGATGTCATCAAACCAGAAAAATAGAACTCACTTTTTTCTTTAATAACACACCTTAGCAGATTGATCATTTTTAGGATTGAAGCATCAATAATTGGAAAACGTGGAAATCACTGCAGGTCAAAGTGAAATGAACGTGACTGATTGAACAGCTGTTCTTGGTGAGTTCTGTGTTGTCAGCAGAGTGACAGAGACTCAGCAGCATATCAGAAGCAAGTAGAACAACATTTATACATTTTCTAGATCACCAGACTGTCTACACACATAATCTTTACATAAATGTAAAGATTTTGTGGGACATGGCTGATTCTAAAATAAAGAAAAAAAAAACTGCAGCAAAAATTTTCCCAGTTATACCAGTAAAATTATTTTTTCTTTTCCAAATTTAAGTGGCTAGAAACAATTTTCACATTTTGTTACAAGTGTGGACGAATCTCTCTGGGAAATGCAGGACAGGTGTTCAGAGGAGAACATTCAGGGAACATTGCTGCCATGTTGGAATTTCCCAAAGTAGAACCTTCACTGCTGTCGCAGATTTACTTTCAGTGAACTTTGCCTGATTGTTCACTTCTCGCTGGAAGATTAATACGTGCACATTCCCGTCCCAGTGCGCCGCCCAGTTTGCGCTTCATTCAGTGGTTTCAGTAACAAGTTGAAACGCTGATTTGAAACTGAAACTCTGAACATAGCCTATTTCTGACAATTTCATTTTTTATTCTCTCAGCTGCAGCCTCGGTGCTGTTTAAGTAAAGAAATAAGAAAAGATTAAATTAAAAAGTGAGGTCAGCGAGTGCAGTGTAGGTGTCCTGCTTTAAAGATCATAAGTGAATGCTTATATAACAATAAAACTGTTGTAATTTTTTTTGCTGCTAACAGTAAAAAAATAATCAAGGAATAAAGTTTCCTCTGAGAATTGATATTTATTACTGATGCTCATCAGGCAAACACAAAAATTTTATACCCTCCTGCTCTCCCCACAGAGCTGCTTTGTGGAGAACCGATTCTTCAGTGGGCAGTGATTTCATACCTGTTGGGCTTTCTGTCCAGCCTAAATCAGCACAAAAGTCTCAGACCTGATTTAGGCCTCAATAATGGAAGCGGCAGCATAATTTACCATGGTGATTTATCTTGGTAAGAAGTGAGCCACTTTTGTATTTCAGTGTCAACTCTGAAGTTACCCTGATAAGCTAAAATCCTGCTTTTCAGTACAGGCTCCTACTTTATACTTTCTTTTTTTAATCAACTGGGACATCAAACAAGGAAGCCTCATTAATATTGTGCATTTAAGTACATGCCACTATTTACAGTGTAATGTATACTGCCTTATTTAGACTTTATGATAGACTTTTAAATTGCACCAGACATGCCACATCTTAACTAAACTTGGAAATGTCAGGGATTGAACCCGAGACCTCATACATACTAAGCACGCACTCTATACGCTGAGATAGGCACTAGATCCTCTATGAAAATCTGGGTCATTTGTATCTAAAGTGAAGCTTCTGCTGTCACAGTGAGTCCAATCAGGCAGATTTCTTTAACGTGCTTTTAACAGCAAAGCTTTATCTTTGTTGTAATCCTCCTGCTGCAGCTCAGCAGAGAGAACGCTGCAGACAAACATGCTCTCTGCTAGCAACACTGTAAATAGAGCAGTTACACCTGAGAGGACTCACTCACACACATTTGCACAAAAGGACCGTGTGGATAATCACCTACATTTAAAACACAAAGAGGATGTTAAATGTTTTTAATTCCTGTCAGTAATAACAGTGAAAACTGTTTGTCCTCCTTTTTGTTTCAGCTCTCCCTGCTGCTCTCCCGCTGAGGCTTGTTTCATTGTTTTTCAGCTTCATAAAATATTTTAACTTATTAACCACATGCTTCAGATTTTTAACTGAGTTGCTCTCTTTTTTATTGAGTTTCTTTGGTTATTTGTCTGTTTCTGTGAGTCTGTCAGCCAGAGGGCCGTGTTAGGAGGCTGGGCACTCTCGGTGAGGTCCCTTCTCCACATGTGTGTGTGAATGAAAGCACTGGCAGATTGCTTAGTTTGCAGTGAGTAGCTGGTAGCAGTCTTGGACACTCCTCTCTGTAGATGAACTCCACAAGTGTCTCTTTGTTGTATTAATCTGTTAGTTGTCTGGGCTGCTAATTTGATCACTGAACCTTTTTAGAAATATACGCTAATAAAGCAAAATTTTACTAAATTACATTACTGCTGCCTTGGTCAATAATATCCTGTGTGCCTCTGTTGATCTCCTTTTTCTCAGGGTCCCGCATCTGTCACCACATGGGCAGCAAGTAAAATACCACCAATCCTGCCGTCACTCCAAGTTTTCAGCATCTGGTGGATCCTACAAGCACTGAAACACCCACAGAGACTCAAACTCCTCTTTTTAAGAGCGTTACCACCTGATGTGCAGAGTACATAGATATACTCCTCCTGCCACTGCTTCTTATAATACAAACATGTTTGAATATTTGTCTTGTCAGATACCCTGGCTCCCTTTTTATATGTTGCCACTCCCCCCCACACCCCCTTTCTTCACCCTTTCATTTCTTCTATTAAAAATACTTATGTTGGATTTAATATAATAAAGCACATTTGTAAGTACTGCCTCACAGAGACACACAGAGTAAAGAAAAACTGTCAGGATGCGTTAACACTAATGTGAATGAGCTCGGCTTTCTGCCATCTAGCGGTCACAACTGGGAACTACAAAAACAGTAAAGTTTGAACACGAGAACACTACTTCCTGTTAGCGCTTCAGCACTAAATTAACTCAGACAAGTTCATTGTTTCTGACCAAAGTACTACAGCGCAGCTTTATCTGACACTTCATGGCAGTGTTGTCAATATTTATGTGGGACGGTGGGCTGAAGATGCTTAATAAGGGAGGCCATTTTATGTAGAGAAGCTAGCATTGGCTAACTAGTGTAAACTAACCCGCAGACTCAGAGAATAACAGTGGAAACTGAGCTGTAATTAGCACTAGTTAGCTTCATTGCTGACTCAGGTTCTTTTCTGTAGTGGCAATAGTAATGTTTAAAGGGTGAAACAGACGATAATTAGTTTAATTACAGCGTTACAGCATCACTGACCGGAGCTGTGCTGCCCTCTAGTGGCCAGAATCTGGAACGGCAACTGAACGATCAAGCCGGAGAATTCACATATAGAAAGGACTTCCTGCAGACCTTTCAAAATAAAAGGTAAAAGGTACCGACAGCACATTGTGATTTTCATTTCTTTTAAGTAAATAAGTCAAATCTATTTATATAGCACTTATCACAGATAAAAATCACAAAGTGCTTCACAACAAAAAACAAAAATAAAAGTACAACAATATAAAACAATAGAATACAATATAACACGTTACTTAAAAGCTTGTCTGTATAAAAATGTCTTCAGCTGCTTTTTAAAAGAGTCAATGGAGTCTGTACAGTGTAAAGACAGTGGAAGAGAATTACACAACCTTGGTGCCACAGTCCCAAAAGCCCGATCACAACGAGTTTTGAAATGAGTTCTCCAATCAGTAACGCCCACATTAGCCTTTCTCATTGTTTCTTTACACGCTGCTGTTGTTTCTACGTGTGCTTCACTGCTAAAGTTTGTACTTTTGTGAGTCACAGCTCTAAATCACTCACGTTCATGAATGCTGCAGACCTTTTGTAACGTGTGGTGGAGTTACTGTTGCTTTCCTATAAGCTCAGAGCAGTCTGGTCATTCCCCTCTGACCTCTGACATCAACAAGACATTTTACCTCAGAGAACTGCTGATCACTAGATATTCTCTCTTCTTCAGACCATCCTCTGTGAGCTCTAGAGATGGCTGTGTGTGAAAATCCCAGCAGATCAGCATTTTGTGAAACAGTCAGACCAACAACCATGCCACTTTGACTCAGCTTTCTTCTTGATGCTGAATTTGGACTTCAGCAGGCTTTCCTAACCATATAAAAGCATTCCTGAATGCTTTGAGTTGCTGACCCACAACAGGCCAATTAGATAGTTACATTAACAATAAGTTGAACAGGTGTACCTAATAAATTGGCTGCATGTATGTAGGGTGACTTCACTGGACTACACAGTAGTTGGTGCATTGTTTTGTCTGGTTTCTGATGCAGTTTCATGAGGATTATTTTTGCTTTTCTCCATTTCAGCAGTTTTAGGTAAAGTTTCAAATAAATTCTTCAAATAAATTCAAATAAATTCTGCAGTTCTCTTTCCAAAGTCAGTCAGCTTTGTCTGAGTCTTAAAGTGGGGGTGAAAGCTTTTATTCATTCATCAGAGTTGAAGTGACTGAAGGACTCTTCATGTTTTGACATGTTCTGAAAAAGGTTTTGATTATTTTAGTGTCTTCTTGCACAGCTGAGACTGTGTGATGGAAAATGCCGTAACAGTTCTGAGATCTGCACGAAGAGTGGTGAGAACGACTTTTCTGAGAATTGTACTCGACGAGAGTCACAGCAGGTTACAGATGATCTATAAACAGGAAAAGTCTTTCAAAGTTGCTCCGTTAGATGTGAACGAGCTGGAGAACAAAGCTGAAGATAAACCATGTTTATTAAAGATGTTTGAGCATTAAAGGGAGCATCCGAAACATTAAAAAGAAGCATTTAGAGGTGTCACAAATTAGTGTGAATATATTCTGAGAAATGTCATTCATACATTAGAACATATACTGAAAGCTAATATTTGAATAAAATGTGTAGATTTATGAAAGCAGATGAAACAATACATAAAATGTATGAATTGTAAGTCCGCGTTTTCTAAATTATACACATCATGGTAGATACTGGAGTGTCTTCTGCCCTCTCGTGGTGACAAGCTGCAACTACAACGATTTATTTTGGTTAAGCTGGAAAAATGACATCATTGCAAAGTTCTGGTTCATTCACTCTTTGACTGGTCTGTAGACTGCAGCCCACACTGGCGATCCACCTGCAGTTAGCAAAGGAAGGAGCTCACCTGTCAGCCACCTGTCTCCGCGCGCCACCTGTGACTCCGTGGACAAACACCTGTCGGACTGATCACCCCGCTAAACTCCTTCTGACAGAGTCGCTGTGCGGTTTAAATCTTACTGTGACAAATTGTTTCTCTGTTTGCACATCACTTTTCTCAAAGATTTCATTTAAAAAAAAAATTCCAGCTGCACTATCTTTGACATTTTTAGACATTTATGATTTGTTATGTCCTCTTCAAAAACATTCCTGGTTTGGAGCCATCAGTGTGGCCTCTGGAGACGCCTATTTTAATTCCTTAGACGTAATGATTTCTAATATTAATAAACTGTTGCAGCTTTATCCTTTCTCTCCATCAGACTCCAGCTCTGCGCACAAAAAAAACTTAGCTTTCGCACAACGACACAAACGTGGCGCTGGTGGAGGAGGAGCAGCCATGTCCCGATGACCCAGAGAGATTTGACCGTTGGTGCCTAGTGTTTGGTAATAAAGGGCAGACTGGTCGCTGTTACTGGGAGGCTGAGGTCGAAGGACACGCTGACGTAGCAGTGTCTAATGGAGAGATCCAAATGATGCTGAGTGCAGGCTTGGAGCAGATGATCGTTCCTGGAGTCTCGAGCGCTCTGATAACTACATCTTTATCATTCAGGACAACAACAACAGAACAGCGCTGCACCCTCCTCCCTTCAGGACCATGGACAGCGCACATGGTTTTCTCCGTGGTTTTGTGCTCTTTGATCTAACACGTGACTGTTTATAATGGTGGACCCACACACATTCAGCTGCATACACTCTCTTTGGGACCTTGCACTAAATAGGGCGGGTCTTAGCAGACTGGACGCGTCATATTGAAAAGAACTGACTGCGCCTGTGTTCAGAAAACAGCTCAACTTTTGTAAATCACCCTCAAAACTAACCACACCTATCAGTGCTTTTTGGGCACTGCGCTCACACGCTCCCGTTTGTGATGTCTTTGTGTTTGGATGAAGCCTTTGAGGACTCTGACACTGAAACTTTGCTCTGTAGAAGGAACGTTTTCAGGCTGAATGACACCCTGGAAATAGAAAGGATGAAATGTTTTTATTCTTTCTTTCAACACTCAAACTCCTCACAGGGGGAAGAAGAAGAAGAAGAAGACTGCGGTACGAGGCTGTAAGAGGCTAGGTTTCTTGTGTTTATTCAGCAGGGAAGTCGTTGAATAAAATTTTCTTTATTATTTCAAATATTTACAGAGCATACTTCATAGGAATCAAGTTGTTCTTTGACACCAGCGTTAGTTCTGCCTTGGTGCGGTTTGAGAAGTAGTGCACATTTTTGCAGGTTTGTGTATTTTGGAGAAAGTCATGGCAGACAGAGGGCTGCAGTTGTTGGTGAATTTCTTCTGGTGGTTCTGACTGTGAGCCCAGCAATTCTGTGGTGCTGTGCTGGGAGCAGGTCTTAGGAATGAGCCCATATTTGGTGGAAACCAGTTCTTGATCGCCAGATCAGTGGAAACGTGGGGGAGAGAGAGCTGGACCTGAGAAAGTCTTCACTTCAGCTCTTTAGTTCACAGGCATGAGTGAATCAGCTGTTCATGAAGTTATTCCATCCATTCATTCTCTTCGGCTTAAAAAAATGTAATTTTACTGATTATTTCCTTCAACTTTAAATATTATTCCACTTTAAAACAATGAAAGATGTGATGGTGGTGGGGATAACAGGGCCATCTAGTGGGGAGTTAGTCTATGATTAGTGTTTCTGGTCTTAAAATCTCTCTCAGCCTGCCTCCACAGTGGGATTTCTACAGGTGCAGATGGAGGTGAAGACAGAGGACAGGTGGAGGCCTTCACAGCAGCTCAGAGTGTTTGACCCAGTGTTCTTTAATTGTATTATATTAATAATAGTTCTGTAATTGTATTGTATTAATAGTTATTTAATTGTAAAGTTCTGTGTTTCTGAGTTTGCTTTCTGTTTTTATTTTTTGTTTTAGTTTATGAATCATGTTCTTGATTTTAGTTATTTGTACTGAGTTGTAGTTTCCCTTTGTGCTCTTGGTCATTCTGGCTTCTCCGTGTCTTCAGTGTCTGTTTTATCCCTCTGTGTCTTGGTCCATTGTTTCATGTGTTCTACGTTTAGTTTTGCTCCTGGTGTTGTGTTACGTCTGTTTTTGTTTACCTGTTACTCACGTCCTGTTCCTGAGTCATTGAGTCTTGTCTTGATTAATAATTCCCAGCTGTGTCTCCACCTGTTCCTCTTGTTATCCTGTGGTGCATTTAAGCCCTGAGTTTCCTCCAGTCTTTGTTGTGTCATTGTTGTCAGCTTTCCTTGCTGTGTGTTTGTCTCTGATGTCCTCCTTGTTAGTGTTCCCAGTGTTAGTTTCCAGCAATAAAGTTGCAATAAGTTTACGTCCTGTCTCTGGAGTCTGTGTTTTGGCGTCCTATTCTGCTTTCCACATGGCGTTTCATGACAGAGACTTTGAGCTTTCAAGGAGAGGTGAGAACACAGGACTGTAAACAAAAGGTAGAGACTAACACAGACAACACTTCATGATCAATGCTGATTTGTTTCATCACAATTTTTGTCTTTTTCTAATAAAACATCACTTTTAGTATCTGTGTGATCTTTGCCTGAAAATCTGAACAAGTATAATAACTGAGATGAAAATGAATTCATCTGTTTGTAGTTCACAGAAAATTGTGGAGAATAAATCCACTGATTGTGTCTTTGCTTTAAGAAGCTTAAATGCCAGAGGAAAAGAAACAGAAAGGCTCCAGCAGCCCAGAGATTCTCATAAGACTTCAGATTCTGCCCATCTTTGATTTTGAAAGTCAAAATCTGGAATAAACAAAGTGACTTTCAAATAAATTTAGTGCTGTTGTTAGTGTGCTCTTTAAGTGAAAAGTGAAGAAAACCGAGAAATCAGACTCTCAGAGTTTTACTGAGGAGCAGCAGGCTGCTGTGAGCCTTCATCTCTGCAGGAAGACTTCAGTTTGTTTTTAGGTGATCAGCAAATTTAATTCATTAAACCACAAAACTAAAGATGCTGAGGAGCTGAAAGGAGGAGAAACATTTCATCTGCCAAATATCAAAGATGGAGTGCAGATATCCTCACATTTACCTGCCAAATAATAAAGATTTCCTCTGGCACGAGTGAGGTCATCACTGAGAGTCTCCACTGTGTTTACTTTCTAGTTAGACTTCAAACCTGAAATAATCCAGCAGCACAAACAGCACAGCTGCTGCAGAAGAACTCACGTTTTATATATTTATTGAAACAGAATCATAAAACATCCATTTCACTGTGTTGCATTACACAAACTAAAGTATGGTATTTACTGTTTAGTTGAGACATTCAGTCAGTTTTATTGTTGGTAAAATTATTCTACAGTCTCAAGAAGACATTTACAAAATAAACCAAAAACCTGATTAAAAGTTGTTTCATTTATGAGATGATTAATATACACAAAAAAGGACATTATTAGGTTGCACTTACAACACTTAGAGCTCACCATAAGAAACCCTTCGTATGTGCACGTATGAAAACACAAACCCTTCAGAAACAATAATCCAAATCCAGTCATCAGTTTATAACTGTTCTTATTAAAAATTAAAATAAAAATACCTCCAGTCAACTTATTTTTGTTGGAAAAAACATGAACAACTCAAATTAAGAGCAGCAAATAGTTAATCTAGGATTGCATGACTGGAGTTGGAAACATATTTTCATAGTTTTTTTGCATCATTCACACAATAAACTTTAACATATTAAAATTTATTTTTACTCATAACACTAACAGACATTCTCTTGCTGATTGTTATTTCATCTGGATTTTCTCTCTGGATTTCTTTGCTGTCTGTTCATTGACTTTCTCTTTCCTGTCTCACAGTGAGGCCATTGTACAGTTTCAGGAAAATGAGCCGCCAGCTTTGAGGAACCATCTGCAGGCTGTGGACAGAGAGGCTGAAGGGTGATGTGGAGAAGCAGGAGATTCTGCTTGGTGCCCTGAGGTCTGAGGAGGAAAAAGCCAAAGTCTGCCTGCAGGACATTTCCCTCATGGACTCATACCTGGTGTCCCTTTTCCCAAGAATGGGTGGAGGACGGTGAGGATACTAGGATAATAATTAACACCTAGGTCACACACTGCTGACCCCTTTATAAACAGGCTCCCTCCTCAGAGTCTGGAGAATACTTTTTGGGGGGTACAGTGGGTTGGTTTTCTCCTTTCAGGTCTGGGTTGTACAGAAAAAGGTCGACCCTGCTGACACACTGTTGACTCCTTTGGTGATTAAGCTGAAACACTTTGTCTCCAACCGAGGTTATTATAGTTAATGTAAACAGATGAAATAAAAACTGAAACTGAAAAAACATTTAAAGTAACTGAAATAAATAAAAACAATAATTAAAAGGAAAAAAATAATAACTAAATAAAACAAACTGAAATTACAGATAAAATGTTCATTTTTGTGTTTGTCAGTTTATTTAAAAGCCTTCTGGACTGATAAGAAATAATTTTTTCCCGCTCTAGCAGTTTTAGCTGGAAGCACAATACAGTACCTCACTGTGTGTGTGTGTGTGTGTGTGTGTGTGTGTGTGTGTGTGTGTGTGTGTGTGTGTGTGTGTGTGTGTGTGTGTGCGCTCACCATACTGGTCCGCTTTCTAAGCAGCTGTCTCTACCGAGAAAGCAGCAGAGTCCCATGTGGGGTTTCTTTGAGTACGATAGTGAGACAGATATAAACGAGCGTCTTGTTGTGAATGATGAAAAAATGCCACAGCTGATGTCTGAGAAGTAAACTGGTTTTAATGGTAACAAAGATGCTGCTGCATTTTCACAGCACACCTCATTTCGTGCTCTTGAGTGAAACCTTTGGACCTAAAGGGGACTGACACAGACTGTATAAACTCAGTGATACAATCTGACCATCTCTCTCAAACTGGCATTTTCTCTGCACAAAAATGAGGAAAATCTCATAACATTGTTGTAGAAAGAAAGAAAATGACCCATATCACTTAATATAAAACATAAACAAAAATGAGAGACATGTTTATATATTTAGGATCATTTCTTCCAGTTGTAAACGTGGTTTTCTCCTGAGTGTTCACTTATTGCATCGTTACTCTGAGAAGTCTTTATAGAGTCTCTCTACTCTGTCCTGACTGAAACATGCAGAACAGAATAAACACAGTTATGACAAAAGTACTGAGAAAATAAATGACGTCGGCTCCAGAGGTGGGAAGTAACGAAGTACAAATACTTCGTTACTGTACTTAAGTAGATTTTTCAGGTATCTGTACTTTACTTAAGTATTTATTTTTCTGACTACTTTTTACTTTTACTCCCTACATTTTTGCACAAGTATCTGTACTTTCTACTTCTTACATTTTCAAACAGACTCGTTACTTTTTAACACGTCAGAGAGAAGTTTGCATTTCCGGTCAGTGCGCCGTCAAACATCAAACGATCTGAGCCTAAACGGAGGAATAATAACACATAAGAGACAATCGTACTGGCGTATCCTCCATCATCGGGGCTTATCTCGTACAAAGGGATTAAATACGCAAACCCATATAATTAATGTATCATTTATAGCGCTATAATCAGGCCGGACCGAGTCCGTAAGTTGCGCTGCGGCACATAAACAGCTTAGCTAGCGCTACTGAAGAGGAGCGAGCATAAAGGGAGTAACATGTGGCAGGTAAATGCAACGTTTCTAAATGCTCAACAAATATCAGCAAACACACAATGTGTGTGCAGTTTGTCACACAGTGTGTCTGCTAGCTAAAAGAAGAGCTGCTGTATTTCAGGGAGAGCAAAGAGAGAGAAGTTCACTCAGAGATGGAGAAAGAGGAAGGAGAGGAAGAAGAGAGGTTAGAATTAAAGGTAAGGACTGGAAAACAAACTGAAGTATGCTGACTTTGTGTAATTCAAAGATTCTATGAAAATACTGCAGTTTAGTGTGTAATAAATAGGTTAGCTTGTTGTACTGTATTCACAGTAAAGCTCTGTGTTGGTGCACAGAGGCTGTGTTCATGGTCAGAGTTACAGGTTACATCAGTGCAGCAGAGATGAGTTTGAATCAAAGCTGCTGATGCTGAGATTCATTCACTGAGTCCAACATTTCTACAGCCTGTATCCTGTCAGTGTAGGGGATGGAGATCAGCTCAGAGAGCTGTGAAATACTGGGTTACATCTTTGTGAGTTCAGTTCATCCACACAGAGCAGTAAACCTCAGAGCAGCAGCAGCAGGTCAGCTGATCACAGCCTGCACACCAACATCATTTACTGCAGCTCACAATAGAAAGTTGTGATTCTTCTCCCCATGCAGAGCCACTACAGCTGATCTTAGGGTACCTCCACCTTCTGAATCCCACTGTAACCCCTGAGTATCCTCATGTTGGTGTTTAGGTGGAGGCACAGTCACCCTCTACTATGGAGGACACAGAGAATAGAGCTGTGTTTAAATTCCCTTTCACAGTTTGTGTCCAACATAACAGATTCAAGCTGACTGCACTCATTAGGATTAAAATTTAGATTGGAATAATGTTTGTATTCTCATGTAATATTATTTTATGTTATTACAATAATATATAACGAGGTTCGGTTTGTTTTACACAAAAATAGCAGGTAGAAACATCCTCCAAAGAACTACTTTTACTTTCTTACCTTGAGTACATTTCAGAGCCTGTACTTTTTTACTTTTACTTAAGTAGAGAAGTTGAACCAGTACTTCGACTTTTACTAAAGTATTTTTTAACATAAGTACTTGTACTTTTACTTAAGTACAGAATGTCAGTACTTTTGCCACCTCTGGTCGGCTCACAGCACTGATAGGACAGTGATGGATTCTTTGTTTGGTCTCAGTAAGAAAATCAGCATCATTACAGCAGCATCAGATCATCATCAAAGCTCCTCTGACCTAATGTCACTGTATCCTACACTGATGACTCCATGAACACAGCATCAGCGCTCACACTCCACCCAATACTTTAATGTAATGATGACGAGAAGAGAGGAAACCAACGACTCCCTGATGATGATGATGATGATGATGATGATGATGATGATGATGATGATGATGATGATGATGATGATGATGATGACGATGACGATGACGACTGCTTCACCAGATCTCAAACTGCTCGTGTTCCTTAAAGGCTGCTCTGTGCACGATGTTGTTGCTGAAGAGTCTAGAAAGAGACCAAAGCAGAGAGCAAAGGTCACTCATTCACACAGAACAACATGAATTCATGTGAGCTCAGACTGAGAATGATTCCTCTGAGAGTCTGAGGAGAAGCTTCTTCACTGATGGTGCACTGATTCATGTTGGCTCACCGCACACAGTTAATGGAGGGGTTGATGGAGAGCAGCTGGAGCAACACAGCAGTCGAAGCATCAGTGAGCCGATTGTGACTCAGACTGTAACACAAACACAACAAGTGACACTGATTTATCACCACACTTTCTATTATTGTAGTGTGTGTGTGTGTGTGTGTGTGTGTGTGTGTGTGTGTGTGTGTGTGTGTGTGTGAACAGGGCTGATGTTTATTTGTGCCTCCAAGAGAAGGATCAGTGTGTGACACTCACTCCAGGACTTGGACTTTGTGCAGATGTGTGATGAGAAGGAGCAGCAGCTGGTCAGTGAGATAACAGTGACTGAGGTCCAGCTCTGTCAGCCCTTCACATGAGTCCAGCATCTGGACCAAAGCCCCACAGGCCCTCTGATCCAGGGTGGTGTGGCTGAGATCCAGCTCTCCACCCAGAGCTCTGCACAGGGACACCGCCCGCCTCACTGTGTCCCTCTCACTGTTCACAGGAACCAGAGACAGCAGCTTGAGGAGGACAGTTTTACTGACTCTAAACAGGACAAACAGAGCAAAGAGAAACTGTCAGGATGCATCAGCATCAATGTGAACGAGCTTCTCTCTGGTTTAGGTTCTTCAGTGGTCTCTCCCACCTGAGGTTGACCCGGTGGAGGACAGGAAACAGCAGGTCCAGCACGCTGCCCTCCACCTCACAGTCTCGCAGGTCGAGCTGTGTGTCCTGGCTGCTGTGTCTCAGGATGGTGGAGATGACCCTGCAGTCATCAGCTTTCAGACTCAGAGGCTCGGTCTGATCCTCCTCTGGTAGCTCCACACAGGAAGAGCAGGACAGATCCAAGCTGTGCTGCAGAGCTCTCAGCAGGCCTGATGCTGCCTCCTGCTGGGCATCACAGGCAGCACAGCAGTGGATGAACCTCAGCAGCTGATTCCTGTCAACACTGCAGGAAAAACATGCAGAAATATCAGATGACGAAGAGGACACTGGAGATTATTTTAACAGGTCTAATTAGGATTGTGATTTTCCCTTTCAGCTCAATGTTGGAGGATCTGATCAGCAGCAGCTGTTAATGTGGCAGGTAGAAAGTTAAATGCTGACTTTTCTAGGAAAGTGGACTTCATACACTCATGTTACATAAAGTTTACCACTGATATCTGACCTGAGATGAGAAACTTTGTGCAGCATGAAGAGGATGGACTCCATTCCCTCTGTTGGTATGGAGGTCCGCAGGAGGTTCAGTTTAACTCTGTCTCCATGTTTGAGGATGAAGATCAGAGCAGCACAGTCCACTGAGTCCAGCTGTCTGCAGGTCAGGTTGATCACATGATCAAATGACCTCAGTAAACTGGGTACAGCGTGACTGGCATGAGCTTTATGGAGCTCTCTGATGGAGGTCATCACAAAGCTGGGACTGGGCCTGAAAACATACAGTTTATTTCCAGGAACACTTTGTTTAAAGGATCCATAAACTGCTGATTAAAGATGAGACACAGCATTTCAAATCCTCAATTTTAAACAGGATAAACTGTGTATTTGGTAAAAGATCAAACTAAATTCACCACCTTTTAAACACAATCCTGTCCAGAAAGGGAAGCAGAGGTGTGGTTTCCTCCTGTAAGAAGAGGTTCTTCCTCAGGTTCACAGTGATGGTCTGAGCTGACGACTGCTGCAGCAGATAGAGAAGAAGCTCCCAGTTCAGACAGCAGGAGCTCAGGTCTCCACCAAGCTTACTCAAGAAGGACAAAGTCAAGTTCTTGTCCTGGATTTCATGGAGGAGGACCAGAAGCTGCTGGAAGTTCTTTTCACTCAGTCTAAAGATGAAAAATTAAGAGTTAATCTTTTTTTTTTTTTTAAATATATATTTAGTTTGGTTTCTGACACTCAGGAAAGACATTTACTTGATTGTTAGAGGACCATCATGAAGCAGCAGTGTAATGAGACACTGAGCAGGTATGCAGGTCTCAGTCAGGTCTAACCGTCTGACGGTCCAGTATCTCAGCAGGGAAGCCAAACTACTGACAGCCCTCAGCAATACTCTCTCTGATGGTTGGACTTTCTCAGACACCAGAGAAAGCTCTTCAACAGCCAGTGGACAGACCACTCTGCCTCTTCTTACCCACTGAGACAGGAGCAAGGACATGTCGATGGAAAGCCTGAAGATCAAAGAGAGAAAAGAGCAGAAATGATGAACAGCAATAACTAAAGATTCAAACTGGACAGCAGATAAATGGTGTTATAAGAACAGCAGAGTCATGATTTAAATTCCTGCCTCAGACTGTGCAGCTGTGTTGTGTGTCTAAAGAGGACAGCGGCTCCTCTGACAGACATCTTGCTGGGTGTGAGGATGAGATCCACTTTAGAGCCACACAGTTTGAGAACTCTGCCCACAGAGCAGCAGGTTCTCCTGTGTAACCGTCCTGTTAACAGCAGCTGGAACCCCAACAGCTGCAACAGAGACTCCAGCTGCTGGGCCTCCTCTCTGGATCTGACAGAGATGGATGTACACACTCTCTGGAAGAACTCTGGACCAGAGCTAAAACACAGAGAAGATGAAATGTGAAAACAGAGGCTGAGCTACATTATTACCAAAATATTATACAGATTTTTGAGTACGGAAAAAAAGGTTAAAACCAAACAGATTTTACAGTGGTATGCAAAGGTTTGGGCACCCCTGATAATTTTCATGATTTTCCTTTATAAATCATTGGTTGCTCAGATCAGCAATTTCAGTTAAATATATCATATAGCAGACAAACACAGTGATGTTTGAGAAGTGAAATGAAGTTTATATGATTTACAGAAAGTGTGCAATAATTATTTAAACAAAATTAGGCAGGTGCATAAGTTTGGGCACCCTTGTCTTTTTATTGATTTGAATACATTTAGCACTAATTATTGGAACACAAATTTGTTTTGTACGGTCATTGACCCTTGACCTACATACACAGGTGAATCCAATTATGAGAAAGGGTTAAGGTGGCCAATTGCAAGTGTTTCTCCTCTTTGCATTTTCTCTGAAGAGCGGCAACATGGGAGCCTCAAAACAACTCTCAAATGACCTGAAAACAAAGATTGTTCAACATCATGGTTTAGGGGAAGGATCCAAAAAGCTCTCTCAGAAATTTCAGGTGTCAGTTTCCACTGTGAGGAACACAGTGAGGAAATGGAAGACCACAGGCACAGTTCTAGTTAAAGCCCGAAGTGGCAGGCCAAGAAAAATCTCAGATAGGCAGAGGTGAAGGATGGTGAGAATAGTCATAGTCAACCCACAGAGCAGCTCCAAAGACCTACAACATCATCTTGCTGCAGATGGTTACACTGTGCATCGTTCAAATATTTAGTGCACGTTGTACAACGAGAGGCTGTATGGGAGACCAATGCAGAAGAAGCCTTTTCTGCACACATGCCACAAACAGAGTCGCTTGAGGTGTGTTAAAGCACATTTGGACGAGCCAGCTTCATTTTGGAATAAGGTGCCGTGGACTGATGAAACTAAAACTGAGTTATTTGGACATATGCATGGTGGAAAAAGAACACAGCATTCCAAGACAAACTCTTGCTGCCCACAGGAAAAACTGGTGGTGGTTCCATCATGCTGTGGGGCTGTGTGGCCAGTACAGGTACTGGGAATCTTGTTAAAGTTGAGGGCCACATGGATTCCAGTCAATATCAGCAGATTCTTGAGAACAATGTTCAAGAATCAGGGACAAAGTTGAAGTTGTGCTGGGGCTGGAAACTTGAACAAGACAACGACCCTAAACACTGCTCAAAATCTACTGAGGGATTCATGCAGAGGAACAAGTACAACATTCTGGAACGGCCATCTCAGTCCCCAGACCTGAATATTACTGAAAATCTGTGGTGTGATTTAAAGCGGGCTGTCCATGCTCGGAAACCATCAAACCTGACTGAACTGGAGATGTTTTGGAAAGAAGAATGGCCCAAAATACCTTCAACCAGAATCCAGACTCTCATTGGAAGCTATAGGAAGAGTTTAGAGTTATTTCTGCAAAAGAAGGATCTACTAAATATTGATGTAATTTTTCTGTTGGGGTGCCCAAACTTGTGCATACCACTGTATGTGACTTACTGGCTGTAATGGTGTGAAAATAAATTAAAACAACATGCTGTGGAATTAAAGAATTAACAAAAAAAAAATCTCTACATTGTGAGACTGTACATGAAAAGTTGTTCACTTCCAACAAATCATTGGAGACTGAGCATTGGTTTCATTTACCTGAGCTGTGAGAAATAAGGCAGACACTGAAGGAAACTCCTCACTTCACTCTCTTCATGTGAGCAGCCTCTCAGCTCCACTTGTTTCTTCTCTGGTTGGAGTTTCAGCACTTCCAGGAGGATGGAGGTCTTTCTCTCTGAGAGGTTTATGGACCAGACTGCAGGAGCTGAAAGAACTGACTGTAATGATGGAAGGACACTCAGACCTGTTTTAGTCTCATAGTCCTTCACATGGGAGTACAGATCCAGCAGGAAATCACTCTGATATCTTCCATCCATGTATCTCTCATTAACAGGGAATGTTTGATATGTGCACACTGATGATAACAGCTCCAGTATCTTCTCTCCTGTCTGCTGTTCTCTCTCTGCTGCTGCACAGAACAGATTCACAAAGAACCTGACTGCTTTATGAAGATCTGACCTCCAATAATAAACACTGGAACAATAAGAAGGAAACATTTAGTGATGATTTGATCTCAGCTGCATAAACACAACCACACACTACTGATGGACTCCCTCTTGTCCATGTGTGTCCTGTATATAATGAAAGTCCATTTGAAAGCCATCTTCCATCAGAGCAGCTGAACATTGTTTTTAGACTGTTACTGACTCACAACACAAACACTAATCCTGTGTGTGAAATCACTGCGTACTGAACTGTAACTGTCATTTTATTTGCTGTCTGACTTTAGAGAGTCAAACACTAAATATCAACAATATAGAAACACAGAGTGGAACAACAACATCTACACTTCATATCTTGGACAACAGCAGCTTCACCTGCTGCTGAGATCACACACATGTTAATAAAATATTTACTAATATTTACTGAGTAATTAATTTAGATTTTGATTCATTTACTTCTGGAACTGCTTTAAGATCAAAGTGAAAAGAATGTTTCCTGATCCATCAGAGTGTTGGAACACAAACAGATTCATGGGTTAGTGAACTAGGTAGAGGTTAATGTCACCAAACTAGTACTCTTTTCACCTGGTTAGATCACCATGGTAACTGATGCTGAACACAGAGCCTGGTCTGGATCAGGTGATGTTCAGAGTTTCAGTTTAAAATCAGCTGTAAGTTCCACATTTTCCCTTTTATTTACAGTCTGCTCTGAGTGTGATGGAGAGTCTCTGCTGAATCAGTGTGTGTTATATCTGCAACTGTTGAGCTCAATCAGTCTAACTAACAGCACTGAATGAAGCCCAGCTGTAAAGTTACAGCAGCAGTCTGTGAGCCTCATTGTCACAGAGGTTTACATGTATTCAGTTATCACTGAGAATATCCCTCCAATAACATTAATTTGACTTTGATCTGGTGACAAACTAAAGTGATTTCCTCGCCTCCTTCATTGGATTATGTGTCAGACCTGAATGCACTGAGTAACCTTTAATGTTTTAATGCATGTTAAAGTGTCAGAGCTCTAATGTGCGGCTGTCAGCTTAGAAACAAACTGCAGCACAGAGCAGAAAGTTTTTAACTCACACTGTGACACCTGTGATCTCTGACTGGAGTTTAGGTTTAGTCAAGCCAGCTAACACAAAGAAAGCCTGAATATGATGAACCTGCTTCATTGTTCTGCCCTCTGTGCAGCAGCAGATCATTGATGTTTTATTTAAAGTTGATGTTATTGTTGCTGTTTTTGTTCTTATTAGACATTATTTCATTGTTCTCATACAGTGAACGGTAAAAACAAAAACATGTGTGTGTTTTCATTTTCATAAACTAATCATAGATGTTTATAAAATCAACAAGTATCTAAAAAGTCAAATGAATACAGTGATGCACAGAGTGTACTGTTTCCCTCTGAAATGGAGGAAAGTTGAAAAACATCATTTAATGTGGTGATTACTGATGATGTGGAAATATCACATGAATATTTTAAATTATACAATTGTATTAGAATTTATTGGTTTAAATATTTCCATTAATTATTTTTTATATTCTCCTCTTTAACTGAACTTATTATGTAAAGTAGAGTTCATGTACCTGAGCTGTGAGATATAAGGCAGAAACTGAAGGAAACTCCTCACTTCACTCTCTTCATGTGAGCAGCCTCTCAGCTCCACTTGTTTCTTCTCTGGTTGGAGTTTCAGCACTTCCAGGAGGATGGAGGTCTTTCTCTCTGAGAGGTTTATGGACCAGACTGCAGGAGCTGAAAGAACTGACTGTAATGATGGAAGGACAGTCAGACCTGTTTTAGTCTCACAGTCCTTCACATGGGAGCACAGATCCAGCAGGAAATCACTCTGATATTTTCCATCCATGTATCTCTCATTAACAGGGAATGTTTGATATGTGCACACTGATGATAACAGCTCCAGTATCTTCTCTCCTGTCTGCTGTTCTCTCTCTGCTGCTGCACAGAACAGATTCACAAAGAACCTGACTGCTTCATGAAGATCTGACCTCTGAGGATAAACACTGGAACAATAAGAAGGAAACATTTAGTGATGATTTGATCTCAGCTGCATAAACACAACCACACACTACTGATGGACTCCATCTTGTCCATGTGTGTCCTGTATATAATGAAAGTCCATTTGAAAGCCATCTTCCATCAGAGCAGCTGAACATTGTTTTTAGACTGTTACTGACTCACAACACAAACACTAATCCTGTGTGTGAAATCACTGCGTACTGAACTGTAACTGTCATTTTATTTGCTGTCTGACTTTAGAGAGTCAAACACTAAATATCAACAATATAGAAACACACAGAGTGGAACAACAACATCTACACTTCATATCTTGGACAACAGCAGCTTCACCTGCTGCTGAGATCACACACATGTTAATAAAATATTTACTAATATTTACTGAGTAATTAATTTAGATTTTGATTCATTTACTTCTGGAACTGCTTTAAGATCAAAGTGAAAAGAATGTTTCCTGATCCATCAGAGTGTTGGAACACAAACAGATTCATGGGTTAGTGAACTAGGTAGAGGTTAATGTCACCAAACTAGTACTCTTTTCACCTGGTTAGATCACCATGGTAACTGATGCTGAACACAGAGCCTGGTCTGGATCAGGTGATGTTCAGAGTTTCAGTTTAAAATCAGCTGTAAGTTCCACATTTTCCCTTTTATTTACAGTCTGCTCTGAGTGTGATGGAGAGTCTCTGCTGAATCAGTGTGTGTTATATCTGCAACTGTTGAGCTCAATCAGTCTAACTAACAGCACTGAATGAAGCCCAGCTGTAAAGTTACAGCAGCAGTCTGTGAGCCTCATTGTCACAGAGGTTTACATGTATTCAGTTATCACTGAGAATATCCCTCCAATAACATTAATTTGACTTTGATCTGGTGACAAACTAAAGTGATTTCCTCGCCTCCTTCATTGGATTATGTGTCAGACCTGAATGCACTGAGTAACCTTTAATGTTTTAATGCATGTTAAAGTGTCAGAGCTCTAATGTGCGGCTGTCAGCTTAGAAACAAACTGCAGCACAGAGCAGAAAGTTTTTAACTCACACTGTGACACCTGTGATCTCTGACTGGAGTTTACGTTTAGTCAAGCCAGCTAACACAAAGAAAGCCTGAATATGATGAACCTGCTTCATTGTTCTGCCCTCTGTGCAGCAGCAGATCATTGATGTTTTATTTAAAGTTGATGTTATTGTTGCTGTTTTTATTCTTGTTAGACATTCTTTCATTGTTCTCATACAGTAAACAGCAAAAACAAAAACATGTGTGTGTTTTCATTTTCATAAACTAATCATAGATGTTTATAAAATCAACAAGTATCTAAAAAGTCAAATGAATACAGTGATGCACAGAGTGTACTGTTTCCCTCTGAAATGGAGGAAAGTTGAAAAACATCATTTAATGTGGTGATTACTGATGATGTGGAAATATCACATGAATATTTTAAATTATACAATTGTATTAGAATTTATTGGTTTAAATATTTCCATTAATTATTTTTTATATTCTCCTCTTTAACTGAACTTATTATGTAAAGTAGAGTTCATGTACCTGAGCTGTGAGATATAAGGCAGAAACTGAAGGAAACTCCTCACTTCACTCTCTTCATGTGAGCAGCCTCTCAGCTCCACTTGTTTCTTCTCTGGTTGGAGTTTCAGCACTTCCAGGAGGATGGAGGTCTTTCTCTCTGAGAGGTTTATGGACCAGACTGCAGGAGCTGAAAGAACTGACTGTAATGATGGAAGGACACTCAGACCTGTTTTAGTCTCATAGTCCTTCACATGGGAGTACAGATCCAGCAGGAAATCACTCTGATATCTTCCATCCATGTATCTCTCATTAACAGGGAATGTTTGATATGTGCACACTGATGATAACAGCTCCAGTATCTTCTCTCCTGTCTGCTGTTCTCTCTCTGCTGCTGCACAGAACAGATTCACAAAGAACCTGACTGCTTTATGAAGATCTGACCTCCAATAATAAACACTGGAACAATAAGAAGGAAACATTTAGTGATGATTTGATCTCAGCTGCATAAACACAACCACACACTACTGATGGACTCCCTCTTGTCCATGTGTGTCCTGTATATAATGAAAGTCCATTTGAAAGCCATCTTCCATCAGAGCAGCTGAACATTGTTTTTAGACTGTTACTGACTCACAACACAAACACTAATCCTGTGTGTGAAATCACTGCGTACTGAACTGTAACTGTCATTTTATTTGCTGTCTGACTTTAGAGAGTCAAACACTAAATATCAACAATATAGAAACACAGAGTGGAACAACAACATCTACACTTCATATCTTGGACAACAGCAGCTTCACCTGCTGCTGAGATCACACACATGTTAATAAAATATTTACTAATATTTACTGAGTAATTAATTTAGATTTTGATTCATTTACTTCTGGAACTGCTTTAAGATCAAAGTGAAAAGAATGTTTCCTGATCCATCAGAGTGTTGGAACACAAACAGATTCATGGGTTAGTGAACTAGGTAGAGGTTAATGTCACCAAACTAGTACTCTTTTCACCTGGTTAGATCACCATGGTAACTGATGCTGAACACAGAGCCTGGTCTGGATCAGGTGATGTTCAGAGTTTCAGTTTAAAATCAGCTGTAAGTTCCACATTTTCCCTTTTATTTACAGTCTGCTCTGAGTGTGATGGAGAGTCTCTGCTGAATCAGTGTGTGTTATATCTGCAACTGTTGAGCTCAATCAGTCTAACTAACAGCACTGAATGAAGCCCAGCTGTAAAGTTACAGCAGCAGTCTGTGAGCCTCATTGTCACAGAGGTTTACATGTATTCAGTTATCACTGAGAATATCCCTCCAATAACATTAATTTGACTTTGATCTGGTGACAAACTAAAGTGATTTCCTCGCCTCCTTCATTGGATTATGTGTCAGACCTGAATGCACTGAGTAACCTTTAATGTTTTAATGCATGTTAAAGTGTCAGAGCTCTAATGTGCGGCTGTCAGCTTAGAAACAAACTGCAGCACAGAGCAGAAAGTTTTTAACTCACACTGTGACACCTGTGATCTCTGACTGGAGTTTACGTTTAGTCAAGCCAGCTAACACAAAGAAAGCCTGAATATGATGAACCTGCTTCATTGTTCTGCCCTCTGTGCAGCAGCAGATCATTGATGTTTTATTTAAAGTTGATGTTATTGTTGCTGTTTTTGTTCTTGTTAGACATTATTTCATTGTTCTCATACAGTAAACAGTAAAAACAAAAACATGTGTGTGTTTTCATTTTCATAAACTAATCATAGATGTTTATAAAATCAACAAGTATCTAAAAAGTCAAATGAATACAGTGATGCACAGAGTGTACTGTTTCCCTCTGAAATGGAGGAAAGTTGAAAAACATCATTTAATGTGGTGATTACTGATGATGTGGAAATATCACATGAATATTTTAAATTATACAATTGTATTAGAATTTATTGGTTTAAATATTTCCATTAATTATTTTTTATATTCTCCTCTTTAACTGAACTTATTATGTAAAGTAGAGTTCATGTACCTGAGCTGTGAGATATAAGGCAGAAACTGAAGGAAACTCCTCACTTCACTCTCTTCATGTGAGCAGCCTCTCAGCTCCACTTGTTTCTTCTCTGGTTGGAGTTTCAGCACTTCCAGGAGGATGGAGGTCTTTGTCTCTGAGAGGTTTATGGACCAGACTGCAGGAGCTGAAAGAACTGACTGTAATGATGGAAGGACACTCAGACCTGTTTTAGTCTCATAGTCCTTCACATGGGAGCACAGACCCAGCAGGAAATCACTCTGATATCTTCCATCCATGTATCTCTCATTAACAGGGAATGTTTGATATGTGCACACTGATGATAGCAGCTCCAGTATCTTCTCTCCTGTCTGCTGTTCTCTCTCTGCTGCTGCACAGAACAGATTCACAAAGAACCTGACTTCTTCATGAAGATCTGACCTCTGAGGTTCAACACTGGAACAATAAGAAGGAAACATTTAGTGATGATTTGATCTCAGCTGCATAAACACAACCACACACTACTGATGGACTCCATCTTGTCCATGTGTGTCCTGTATATAATGAAAGTCCATTTGAAAGCCATCTTCCATCAGAGCAGCTGAACATTGTTTTTAGACTGTTACTGACTCACAACACAAACACTAATCCTGTGTGTGAAATCACTGCGTACTGAACTGTAACTGTCATTTTATTTGCTGTCTGACTTTAGAGAGTCAAACACTAAATATCAACAATATAGAAACACACAGAGTGGAACAACAACATCTACACTTCATATCTTGGACAACAGCAGCTTCACCTGCTGCTGAGATCACACACGTGGAAATCACACTTTCTCTACACTAAATCTGCAGGTGGAGTGGTTAGAATGTTCATGTTGGCCAGTAAAGATTTTTTAAAAAGATATTTGAGATTGTTTAAAAAACAAATGACTTTTAGTTTTACATTTTATTTTGTTTTTATTTTTTATGAGGGACACTTTTTTATTCTTAATTAATTCTCATTCAGGCAGAAGACTTTCACATGTTTACAAACTGTTGCAGGTAAACAGTTAAAAAAAAAATCTGTGCTTCCATCTCTATAAATGTAAGCAGACTGAATGAACAAAGTTCATTCAGTCTGCTTACACGTTTTGTTATTTGGACTACTAGATGTACAGGAGTACACACAGGAGGAAGCACTTTGGTGAACTCTACTTCACTGCAGACTGGCTTTTTAAAGAATAAGTCAGCCTTTTGCTGTTTTTGCTCTGTATCTTTTCTGTTCACATTTTAATAGCACAGCTGTGAGTCTTTTGTTATGGAGGAAAAAACATTAATTTATCGAGGGGCATTATTATTTAGATATGACAATAGTTTATTTTTGAGCAATTTCTCATGTGCATCTACATCTACAAATTATATATAGTTTTATGTGGTGCTCACCTCTGTTGAGCACCACTAGGGATCTCTCTGTGAACATGCCTGCACCAGTTGAGCTCAATCAGTCTAACTAACAGCACTGAATAAAGCCCAGCTGTAAAGCTACAGCAGCACAGTAGGTGTGTCACATTGTCACAGAGGTTTACATGTATTCACTTGGTAATGCAGTTTGAAACACATCTGGCACCCTGATCTGCTGCCAAACATCAGTCTGTTATTAGGCTGTTTATCACTGGGAATATCCCTCCAATAAGTTGAACTACAACATTTGATATGATTATTGAAGACAAGGTAATATCACATGAATATTGTACATTGTATAATACTAAGAGAATTCAATGGTTTAAGATATTTCCAAAAATATTTTAAGTATTCTCTTTTTAAACTGAAATTTTCATTTTCAGTACAATTCATGTACCTGAGCTATGAGATATAAGACAGAAACTGAAAGAAGCCTGAATATGATGAACCTGCTTCATTGTTCTGCCCTCTGTGCAGCAGCAGATCATTGAGGTTTTATTTAAAGTTGATGTTATTGTTGCTGTTTTTGTTCTTATTGGACATTATTTCATTGTTCTCATACAGTAAACAGTAAAAACAAAAACGTGTGTTCTCATTTTTCATAATCTAATCATACATGTTTATAAAATCAACAAGTGACTAAAAAAGTTAAATGAATACAGCGATGCACAGAGTGTACTGTTTCCCTCTGAAATGGAGGAAAGTTGGAAAACATCATTTAATGTGGTGATTACTGATGATGTGGAAATATCACATGAATATTTCAAATTATACAACTGTATCAGAATGTATTGGTTTAATTATTTCCACAAATTATATTTTTATATTCTCTTCTTTATCTGAATTTATCATGTAAAATAAAATTCATGTACCTGAGCTGTGAGATATAAGGCAGACACTGAAGGAAACTCCTCACTTCACTCTCTTCATGTGAGCAGCCTGTCAGCTCCACTTGTTTCTTCTCTGGTTGGAGTTTCAGCACTTCCAGGAGGATGGAGGTCTTTCTCTCTGAGAGGTTTATGGACCAGACTGCAGGAGCTGAAAGAACTGACTGTAATGATGGAAGGACACTCAGACCTGTTTTAGTTTCACAGTCCTTCACATGGGAGTACAGATCCAGCAGGAAATCACTCTGATATCTTCCATCCATGTATCTCTCATTAACAGGGAATGTTTGATATGTGCACACTGATGATAACAGCTCCAGTATCTTCTCTCCTGTCTGCTGTTCTCTCTCTGCTGCTGCACAGAACAGATTCACAAAGAACCTGACTGCTTTATGAAGATCTGACCTCCAAAGATAAACACTGGAACAATAAGAAGGAAACATTTAGTGATGATTTGATCTCAGCTGCATAAACACAACCACACACTACTGATGGAATCCAGCTTGTCCATGTGTGTCCTGTGTCAAGTGATGTTGAGATCTTGGTTATCCAAAAAGCCTATACCCAGCACTGTGTGGACAATCATGATTCAGATTCATAGAATAGTTAAAGAGTGATTTACATGTTGTAGAATCAAATGAGAAAAAAGTGTGTGTGTAAAACAGAAATGTTCAGAAGCAAATGCATTACGGAAATTGCGAAAGAACTGAGCTGGGGAGAAAGGAGTTACTGAAACTGTTGCCTGGAGACGAGCAGAGCAAAAGGCAAAAACATGCCCAAATATGTATAAGGATGGAAAAGTACCTAATAAACCCATGTACTAACGAGAAATTAAGTAATGTCTAAAGCCAAATACCATAATTGGAAATAGGACAGTGGTTTGATAGTTTGTCATGATGATGTATGGAAAATAGGTTGTGTCTTAGATCTAAACTATAAAGGACAATGCACAGAGACATCGTACGAGAATTTCAGGAGCTTCTTCCCCCGCGCTAGGGCTGCTCTGCAGAAAGAACGAGGCCAACTCTTCTGTGGAATACCAATTGGACTTTGAACAGTTCTGAGTGTTTTCTCCCTGCCATACTGGTGAAGATTGGAGGTGCTTTTGCTGTGGGTTCCTGTTTGTTGGATTTTGTTCCATGACACAGAGGATTTCTGAGGAACAGCAGAGATTTTAAAAAGGACAGTAATCCGAAGGACAGAATATCTTCCTTTTGGACTTCCCCTTTTTCACCACTTCACCGAGGCAGTAACGGACTGGGTTTTGGGTGTGGTCGCTTCAGCCGAGTGGCTCATCCGAAGTCCTCTCTTCTCAAAAAAGGATTTATGGACAGAATTGGACACTTTCATCTTTCCCCCTTTATTCTTCTTCAGCAAACCCAGCTCATACGTATTCCATTTTGATTAATTTTGTTTACTTTGGCAATTATACCCTGTAATTGACATATTGATTATAAGATCTGATTTGTAAGTTGATTACTGGATACTGTTGATTATATGAGAATTGATTTTGAGCTAACTGCAACTGCTTAAGCTGAACCTGCATAATAATAATAAAATTTGACTTTTAACAGTCAGAAGTTGTCCTTTGGACGTTTTTTTCCCCCTCTTCGGTACACTTAGTCTCATGCAACAGTAAAATTCTAGACAAGTTAAGCTTTAACATCTAGCTCTGTTGGGTCACACTAGTCTTGAATCCACTTAACCTAAAATATGTCCCTAGAGCTTATTTTCCTAGCTTTTAAATTCTGACCTGAAAAATTTCCAAGTGCAATGATCATAGGGGTTAGCTGCTATAACTAACGGGACTGTGCTTCGGGGTCAGCTGTGTAGGCCTTCCTGACTGGCAGCATCGGAGTGCAGAGGGAGCGGGACAGACGTTAGGATTTACAAGTAGTAAGAAGCCAGGCGAGTCACCCCACCAAAGCTCTAAGTAGAGTGACAAGGTAACAGTTGGGGTAATACTCCACTGACGGGTGTGGCTAGGACCCTATTGAATCGGAGGAGCTGTCACACATAAATGAACTGTGGGGATCAAACACCTGTATATAATGAAAGTCCATTTTAAAGCCATCTTCCATCAGAGCAGCTGAACATTGTTTTTAGACTGTTACTGACTCACAACACAAACACTAATCCTGTGTGTGAAATCACTGCGTACTGAACTGTAACTGTCATTTTATTTGCTGTCTGACTTTAGAGAGTCAAACACTAAATGTCAACAATATAGAAACACACAGAGTGAAACAACAACATCTACACTTCATATCTTGGACAACAGCAGCTTCACCTTCTGCTGAGATCACACACACACATGTAAATCACATTTATTCTAAACATATTCAATCTGATTGAAATAAATTGCAAAATATTAGCTCATCTGTATACTAACAGATGTTTATTTTGTATTTCTTTATTTTTTAACTTAATGCTAGTAAATTATTTTTAAAAATCAGTTTGGACCTCCAGTTTGCTAGTACTTCCAGGAAGTAAGTTTTTACTAGCAGACAGGAAACATGCATTTGCTACAGTCATAGTAAATGATGAAGATGCTTCAACATGATATTGTTGTTGTTACTGAGCTACAGCATTCTTATTATTCACATTATTTCCTTATTTTCATACATGGAGAAGATTATCACATGTTTTCAGACTCTTTCAGTCAAATAATAAAATCTGTGTGCTCCACACTGTTCAGTGATTCTCTTGTTCAGTCTCACAGTGACCTTCATTAACTTAGACCAACAACAACTGACTGAAAAAAGAGTTGATTTAAACATTCAAAATTAATGAATTATTACTCCAATGAAAAAGCATTGTGAACATTATAACATTTGAAATGATTACTTGTTTTAATTGATAAGGCATCAGTTTTATGAACTGATCACATCCATTTAAAAAATCAGCCTTCAATGGAACAAAGAACTGAAACAGAGCAAATAAATACAGTGAAGTACAGAGAACAATGTTTCCCTCTGAAATTAAAGTAAAAGTATAACCACACATGGATAAAGACACAATGTGTGAATATAATACTAATGACCAAAAAATATGATAATACAGTGATCCTCACCTATTGCAGGGGTTTCATTCCAGAGACCCACCCCCATGATAGGTGAAAATACGTGAAGCAATTGCGTTAAATTTATTTTATTTTTTATATACATTTAAGGCTTTATAAACCTTTCCCACTCTCTTACTACAACTTGAATGATGAAGATGATGAATTATATAGCTGTGCAGTACTGATGGCGATGAAGGTGATGAAGATGAATGAATGTACAGCACTGCACAGCCAAGAAGAGCATTACAGCTCTTCTGAAGGCACCACCTCATCAGGCGGTGCAGTATCTTCGACCTCGGCCTTAACTTCTATTTCCACTAAAGGTGTAGCTGATCTCTTCGTCCGAGTGATGAACATAGTTATGGAGAGTTGTATAAATATCTATATACCACAACATCCCACGATATAGCGAAAACTCCACAATAAAAACAAAAAACAAAAAGATATTGCAATACAGATAGATTTTTAAACACCCAGTGAAGCTGCAATAAGTGAACTGTGATATAGCGAGGGACAACTATCAACATTTAAAATTGCTAAAAACTATAGTAAAGTTTATGGAACTTAAAATATTTTTTATACTGATTTAATTCATTTACCTGAGCTGTGAGATATAAGGCAGACACTGAAGGAAACTCCTCACTTCACTCTCTTCATGTGAGCAGCCTCTCAGCTCCACTTGTTTCTTCTCTGGTTGGAGTTTCAGCACTTCCAGGAGGATGGAGGTCTTTCTATCTGAGAGGTTTATGGACCAGACTGCAGGAGCTGAAAGAACTGACTGTAATGATGGAAGGACACTCAGACCTGTTTTAGTCTCACAGTCCTTCACATGGGAGCACAGATCCAGCAGGAAATCACTCTGATATTGCTTAAAATCCTCAAAATCATCCCTGTTTCTTTCATTAACAGGGAATATTTGATATGTGCACATTGATGATAACAGCTCCAGTATCTTCTCTCCTGTCTGCTGTTCTCTCTCTGCTGCTGCACAGAACAGATTCACAAAGAACCTGACTGCTTCATGAAGATCTGACCTCTGAGGATCAACACTGGAACAATAAGAAGGAAACATTTAGTGATGATTTGATCTCAGCTGCATAAACACAACCACACACTACAGATGGACTCCATCTTGTCCATGTGTGTCCTGTATGTAATGTGACATCTCAGACCTTTTCATTTTGGGTTTGTGGGCATAAAGTGCTTTCTTCTTTCCAAGATCCAATTAACACCTCCTTCCATGTAATTAGGAAGTGTCTTCACGTGTTTGGGAGCCCAAGATGGTGGGCCCCCCCTCACATGGCTGACACCTTTCAGTTATCCAACTTACGTTTCCTTTTACTTTGGTTTGATTGTGTTGTAGTATTTCAAAGTTAAATCACATGTTGGGTATAGGTTAGCACTCAGTTTCTTTTGTTCTCCTTTGTCTGAGTTTATGATTAATAAATGGGACTGATGAAAACTGTTGCTGTGTGGATCTCCCTTCTTTGTTATGTCCTGAATGAGTCGAGCATAACAAATGGAGGCTCGTTCATTCCTAAGTCTTTAAAATCCTCGAATGTTTAGCTCTGTGATTCTGGCGTGGGAAATCCCTAGTGACAGTCTTCTGATTGACTCAGATCTGTTAGGGTGGTTATTTTAGTGTTAAACGTCTATGAGGCTGCATGTCCAAAACTGATTTGTAAGTGTTGGTCATGCATTTTACAGCCTTGGTGGCTGGATAACTTTTTTGCTGTCTAGCTGGAGCTTTTTTCTATGTCCCTTGGAGAGTTAATGGCAGCAATTGTTTAATAAAGAAACATTGCTGTAGTTGTTTTTTCAAGGCTGTTTGTTGTTTTTGTGTGTTGTCCGTGTAGCTGAAGCATTTTGGTTGGGAGCATCCCAGAGAATTGGCTGGAACATTTTTGTCTTCCCCAATACAGACAGTTTTCAGGTGCATAAATACCCACAACCAGTACACACATGAAGATGTTAGAGCTGCACAGACAGGGGGGATGCTCTGTGATCCATCTCTGGGTTTGTGTATTGCATTCCTCATATTCTATTTTTAATTTGTTCATCTGTTTTTATTTTTTGGATTAACTTCTTGTTGCATGGTGCTAGGAAACTTGCCAGTATGGATACTGCCCATGGTAATGCGTTGGTCTCTGAGTTTAAGAGGCCCTCTCGCACCACTTTGTCTGTTTACAAAGGTTCATTTGGAAGATTTAGCAGTACACTTGGGCTGGTCACAACCTGGAAAGCTCCCCAAAAAGGCTGAATTGAGGAGTATTGTTGAAGGACTTTAAACTTCTGTCAAGCAAACTTATGGAGGCAATTCAGGCTCCAGTGACATCAGGTTTAGAGCTCTTCATTATAGTTTGATGGGGACATGCAAACAGAGAATTAAAAAGGCAAAAACTGAGGAGCAGTGATTGCATTTTGAGTTGGAGCATGAAAGGCATGGGGTTGAAGCAGTGTTAGAGATGGGAAAAAGTAAAAGTGGAACAATTAAGACTGGAACTGCTAAAGGAGGAGAAGTCAGATGATTCATTCATTTTTAAGAACAAGACTCAATGCAGTGGTTTCAGTTTTGAGTTTAGTGTCAGGGAAAGCTTGAGAACTAATATGAAGTTGTGTATATACAAGTGAAACTTTGCAAATTTCAAAGTGTTTTGGTTACGTTCTTCCTTGTCTACGCTCCTTCCTGTTTTTACCATGTGCTCTTATGTATAAAATGGCACTAAGAAAGCTGTTCAGGGAGCTTATGCTGATATTATTTGCTCCTTAATTTCTTGCAAGAAATTAAAAGATCTTTGACAGAGACTGATCGTGTGAAGTCTGGTCCTTGATAACTTTTTGAATTTATCCAACAGCTGAGTCTGAGGTAATTCAAGCATCTGAAACACACACTACTCCTGTGTTGGATCTTTCTGTGTGAGAGATCTACACTAATGCCGCTTTTCACTAGTAACGACTCAGCTCTGCTCGACTTGACTCAGACTATCAGGTACTTTTTTTAATACCCACTCAGCCAGGGTTCCACGCAATCTGAGTCGAGCCAAAAATGTGACGTCAACAGAATGCATGCCACTGATTGGCCAGGCAGTGAAATCACTAGATGAGTAATGAGAGCAACTCTTTCACAAGAATAAAACCTGCCATTTTTTAAAAGCCTGGCAGTGAGGGAAATTATCAAATTCAGTCTGAAGGTGAGCTCACTAGTGTTCCTATTTTTTTAATTTTTTTTTAACATGATGCATTGCTCTTAAGAATGTGGGCCACCATAGTTAATGGGGTACAGGTGGACAGAGTCATTCAGTTACTGGTGCCCTCAAAGTTCTTTATGTCCTGAATGGGCCAGGCATAACAATAATGAAAGTCCATTTTAAAGCCATCTTCCATCGGAGCAGCTGAACATTGTTTTTAGACTGTTACTGATGCACAACACAAACACTAATCCTTTGTGTGAAATCGGCAGTGGAGGGAGACAGGAAATGGGGGAAAGATAAGGGGGAAAACACGCAGGCAAGCTGGTGACAGGCTGGGACTCGAGCCTGCGCCACCCGCACCGCAACGCGGCATGTGTATGTGTTCTCCAGCTTCACCACTAAGCCACCTGGGTGCCCAAATCTTTACTAATATTTACTGAGTAATTTAGATTTTGATTAATTTACTTTTGGAAGTTCTTTAAAATCAAATTAAAAAGAATGGTTCCTGATCCAACAGAGGGGTGGAAGACATATTCATGGATAAGTGATCTATGTTGAGCCTACAGTCAGAGTTTTCAGTGTCACCAAATTAGCTCTCTTTTTCTGGCTAGATCATCATGGTACCTGATGCTGAACACAGAGCCTGGTCTGAATCAGGTGATGTTCAGAGTTTCAATTTAAAATCAGCTTTAGAAGTTTACATGTATTCAATTGGTGATGCAGTGTGAAACAAATCTGGAAGCCTAATCTGCTGCCAAACATCAGTCTGTTATTTGTCCAGTTATCACTGAGAATGTCACTCCAATAACATTAATTTGACTTTGATCTGGTGACAAACTAAAGTGATTTCCTCGTCTCCTTCATTAGATTATGTGTCAGACCTGAATGCACTGAGTAACCTTTAATGTTTAAATGCATCAAGGTTAAAGTGTCAGAGCTCTAATGTGCAGCTGTCAGCTTAGAAACAAACTGCAGCACAGAGCAGTAACAGAAATATATTCATTCATCAATTCACATGGTTAATGATTTTTACCAGCATTGCTCTGTTGTCTTGGTTGCAGCAACAGTGTTGCTTTTGTTGTCATAGATACAGGTTCTTCATAGATCTTTATCATCATTCATGTGATCATGTTTATGACTGATGAAGGCAGCACTCAGTGTGTCCATTTTGTGTGGAAGAAATAGCAGATCAAACTGGAAGTGAAGCTGCAGACCTGAGATCAGAGAGAAACTTTGTAACTGTTTACATGGTTGTGATAGCCGTTAACTCTGACTGCAGTTTTAGGTTTCATCAATCTAATGCTAAGAAAGCAAAGCTATGATGAACCTCTTCATTGTTCAGCCCTCTGTGCAGCAACAGTTGATTGATGCTATTTAGTTTGTTCATTGTTCACACCAACGAAAGACAGGAGGGGCTGCTGGTTGTAGATGGTTCTGAGTTCTGGTCAGCTTTAGCTTTACTTTCTTTCCCTTTGTTGGCTTCTTTAAACTGGGCATGTTCAGCTGTGTGAAGGTGTTTTAAGTCTCTGATAAGGTTTGTTGTTCCAAAGGTTTTTTTGTTGAGGGTTCCCACAGTCCACTTTGGCCTTACACACATTACAGATTGTGAGCTTGGTGTCACATTCACTTGCAGTGAAGAACTTCCACACTAACAGCATGTGACTGTAACATTATTGTCTCACTGCCTGCACAAATTATGTGATGTGCATGGATAATGTGGAATTTATGGTCCTGTGATAATGTCCATCTGCATATGGATTTCCATACGGACAGCATAGGCAGAGGAGTTTTCACTCACTCCAAACAAATGCCCCCTATAGTCCTCCAAAATCCCAACTGCATGTTGCTGGACATGGATGACCTGTGCATCGATTGAATGCTGAGTGGGTGACAAGTGGGCCAGGTCAGGGAAGAGGGTGACAGCGGAGTTCACCGAGAGAAATGTGAGAAAAATAACACATCATAAATACAACATAAAAAGCACAGACAGTGACTGCAGTCATGTTTCCTTGTTTTTAACACTCGGTTTCACTTCAGCTCGTTGTATCTTATAACTCCACTCTTCTCCACAGCTGGCTGATGAACCAACAGCACAAGCAAGAGTGACCCACAGACCAGCTGAACCACATATATTTGATACTGCCTCCATCAGACAACAAACACTCTCTGCAGGTAGACGAGAGGTCAGTGAATAACCACAGACTGCCTTTGTGCTGCCCCCACCCAAGCATAAAATAAGCGTAAAGTGGACGGCTCTGAAATGGAAATATGTCAGACTGACTCACTGATCTCCATTCCAGGCAACATCTGCTCATCCATCCATCCATGTCAGTGATATCTACACACAGGTGATGGTGTCTACTACATTCAGTGCTAACACTTGTTCAAGTGTATTGCAGATGAGCTACAAGTTCCGTTTTACTGAGTATGCAGAAAAATAACATCAGCCCAAGTTACATGAGCCTTGATAAAGAGAATTTTTCATTGTAGACATGAGAATTAACCATTTCTGTTCTCTCTCTACCCAACATGACTTCTAAGGTTAGTTACACATAAGTACACTGTGCATGGAGTGAAGACAGAAAACAGTAACACATCATTAAATCTCAACATTATTATGTGTATTTATGTAGACAATAAAATGACATTATTTTTACCTTAGAAAATGTGTTGTAAGATGGTGTAAATTCATAATCTAAAGAGTAAACTGATATCAGGAATGAACTGTGAAACATGTAAAGGAAAACATATTTACCTGAGCTGTGAGATATGAGGCAGACACTGAAGGACATTCAGTACTTCACTCTCTTCATGTGAGCAGCCTGTCAGCTCCACTTGTTTCTTCTCTGGTTGGAGTTTCAGCACTTCCAGGAGGATGGAGGTCTTTCTCTCTGAGAGGTTTATGAACCAGACTGCAGGAGTTGACTGGAAAACTGACTGTAATGATGGAAGGACACTCAGACCTGTTTTAGTCTCATAGTCCTTCAGATGGGAGTACAGATCCAGCAGGAAATCAAACTGATATTTTCCATCAATGTATCTCTCATTAACAGGGAATGTTTGATATGTGCACACTGATGATAACAGCTCCAGTATCTTCTCTCCTGTCTGCTGTTCTCTCTCTGCTGCTGCACAGAACAGATTCACAAAGAACCTGACTGCTTTATGAGGATCTGACCTCCAATAATAAACACTGGAACAATAAGAAGGAAACATTTAGTGATGATTTGATCTCAGCTGCATACACACAACCACACACTACTGATGGACTCCATCTTGTCCATGTGTGTCCTGTATATAATGAAAGTCCATTTTAAAGCCATCTTCCATCAGAGCAGCTGAACATTGTTTTTAGACTGTTACTGACTCACAACACAAACACTAATCCTGTGTGTGAAATCACTGAGTACTGAACTGTAACTGTCATTTTATTTGCTGTCTGACTTTAGAGAGTCAAACACTAAATAACAACAATATAGAAACACACAGTGTAACAACAACATCTACACTTCATATCTTGGACAACAGCAGCTTCACCTGCTGCTGAGATCACACATGTGTAAATCACACTTATTCTGCACTACATCTGCAGGTGGAGACACAGATGTGAAGACTCTGTTGTCTGAACTCTTCATTTGTTCCTCACAGTAGAGCTGCTACAATTTTCATCATTATCACTAACGTTTGAAATGAATCAAAGCAGCCATTTAAATGTGATTATTTTAGCTAATTAAAACGTATTTATTGAGTAACTAATTAATTTAGATTTTGATTAATTTTCTTCCGGAACTGCTTTAAGATGAAAATGAAGAGCATGTTTCCTGAATCAGCTGAGTGGCTGAACACAAACAGATTGATGGGTTAGTGAACTATGTTGATCCCACAGTAAAAGTTTTCAGTGTCACCAAACTAGCTCTCTTTACCTGGTTAGATCACCATGGTAACTGATGCTGAACACAGAGCCTGGTCTGGATCAGGTGATGTTCACAGTTTCAGGTTAAAATCAGCTGTAAGTGCCACATTCTCCCTTTTATTTACAGTCTGCTCTGAGTGTGATGGAGAGTCTCTGCTGAATCTGTGTGTTATATCTGCAACCCGTTGAGCTCAATCAGTCTAACTAATAGTTAACTAACTATAGTAGCAGTGGTGGGGCAGTGGGTAGGTGCTTGCCTTGCAGCCGGAGGGTTGCCGGTTTGAGCCCCTGTCCCTGCGCTGCGTTGTGTCCTTGAGAATATCCCTCCAATAACATTAATTTGACTTTGATCTGGTGACAAACTAAAGTGATTTCCTCGTCTCCTTCATTAGATTATGTGTCAGACCTGAATGCACTGAGTAACCTTTAATGTTTAAATGCATCAAGGTTAAAGTGTCAGAGCTCTAATGTGCAGCTGTCAGCTTAGAAACAAACTGCAGCACAGAGCAGTAACAGAAATATATTCATTCATCAGTTCACAAGGTTAATGATTTTTACCAGCATTGCTCTGTTGTCTCTGTTGCAGCAACACTGTTGATTTTGTTGTCATAGATACAGGTTCTTCATAGATCTTTATCATCATTCATATGATCATGTTTCTGACTGATGAAGGCAGCATTCAGTGTGTCCATTTTGTGTGGAAGAAATAGCAGATCAAACTCCCCCTTTTATGTTAGTGTGGACAGAGACTGAAGCAGAAAACCTGAGTGAACACAGAAAGCTTTTAACTCACACTGTGACACCTGTGATCTCTGACTGGAGTTTAGGTTTATTCAAGCCAGCTAACACAAAGAAAGCCTGAATATGATGAACCTGCTTCATTGTTCAGCTCTTTGTGTAGCAGCAGATCACTGATATTTTATTTTAAAGTTGATGATATTGTTGCTGTTTTTATTCTTATTAAGCATTATTTCATTGTTCTCATACAGACAGAAGACTGTCACATGTTTACAAACTGTTGCAGGTAAACAGAAAAACAGTAAACATCTGTTTTCTCATTTTTTAGAATCTAATCATACATGTTTATAAAATCAACAAGTATCTAAAAAGTCAAATGAATACAGAGATGCACAGAGTGTACTGTTTCTCTCTGAAATGGAGGAAAGTTGAAAAACATTATTTAATGTGGTGATTACTGATGACAAGGAAATATCACATGAATATTTTAAATTGTGCAATTGTATCAGAATTTATTGGGTTTAAATATTTCCATAAATTTTATATATTTTATTCTTTAATTTATCATGTAAAGTAGAACTCATGTACCTGAGCTGTGAGATATAAGGCACACACTGCAGGAAACTCCTCACTTCACTCTCTTCATGTGAGCAGCCTGTCAGCGCCACTTGTTTCTTTTCTGGTTGAAGTTTCAGCACTTCCAGGAGGATGGAGGTCTTTCTCTCTGAGAGGTTTATGGACCAGACTGCAGGAGTTGAAAGAACTGACTGTAATGATGGAAGGACACTCAGACCTGTTTCAGTCTGATAAGAGTACAGGTCCATGAGGAAGTCACCCCATGTCTGTTCGAGAGGATTTTCCTTATATCTGCACACTGATGATAACAGCTCCAGTATCTTCTCTCCTGTCTGTTGTTCTCTCTCTGCTGCTGCACAGAACAGATTCACAAAGAACCTGATTTCTTCACATGGCTCCTCAAAATTAACACTGGAACAATAAGAAGGAAACATTTAGTGATGATTTGATCTCAGCTGCATAAACACAACCACACACTACTGATGGACTCCCTCTTGTCCATGTGTGTCCTGTATATAATGAAAGTCCATTTTAAAGCCATCTTCCATCAGAGCAGCTGAACATTGTTTTTAGACTGTTACTGACTCACAACACAAACACTAATCCTGTGTGTGAAATCACTGCGTACTGAACTGTAACTGTCATTTTATTTGCTGTCTGACTTTAGAGAGTCAAACACTAAATATCAACAATATAGAAACACACAGAGTGGAACAACAACATCTACATTTCATATCTTGGACAACAGCAGCTTCACCTGCTGCTGAGATCACACACATGTAAATCACACTTATTCTACAAAGTGATGAAGACTCTGCTGTCTGAACTCTTCATTTGTAGCTCACAGCAGAGCTGCTACAACTTTTTATCATGACCAGGAAAGAGATGTTGAAAAATATTTTATAAAAATATTTGAGATATTAAAAAAAAGACTTCTAGTTTTAGATTTTATATTAAGTGCTTTCATGTTTTATGATGAGGTTCTATCATGGCATTTTTATTCTTATTAATCATTGTTTAATTTTTCTCATACAGACAGAAAACTGACATCTTTCAAATCTGTTGCAGGTCAATATTTGTAATGAAATCAGTGTGCTCTCTCACTCTTCTCTGATTTATTTGTTCAATCACATGATGACCTTCAATAAGGCAGGTAAGCCCACTTCTTAATATCTGACTGAATTAAAAAAAACTGCCAAAATAAATTAATAATTCTAATCATAATGCAATATTAGCTCTTTCAAAAAGTACATTAACAGCTTTAGTTTATTCTATGTGGATTTGCTGAATCTACACAATTCAGACCTTATAATTGAATAAAGACTCAGTGTTACAAACTGGTCACACATGTATATGAAATATCAGATTTCAAGGCACCAAGCAACTTTAAAAGTTCAATAACTACAGTGATGTACAGAGTAAAATGATTTCCTCTGAAATGGAGCGGAGTTTAAATGTAATGGAAATACGACCTCTTTTGGCAAAAGCTCATCCATCCATTTTCTACTCTTTATCCAGTTTGGCAACTAACTAACTAACTAACTAACAAAGGCCAGGCAAAGGGCTAAGGCACTAAATAACAAAACTCAAAAGCACAAGGGAAAAAAACACAACACAAGCCACAGAAAACAACAGTTACCACAAAACAGCAAACAGGAGGTAATCTGATGAAGAACAGAGGACAGAAGGACTAGACTGTGGGGAACATGGAAAGACAAAGGACAAAAACAGACGAGACTGGGACACCTTCTTCATCTAGTGTTATCTGTTGGAAGGAATCTTGGATGATCAGGATGTGTCCTTCAGAGAGCACATTAAGCGAACTGACTTCCTTCATTTGTGCAATAATCGCTAAAATTAGAAACATCCTCTGGAACTGACTAAAAATAACTTGAAGTAACCTGCATGTAAACAGAACTAAGACTAACAAGAACTGAAAATAAGAGGAATAAACCAGATCCATAAAGTGACACAAACATGAGACAGAATTTCTAAACTTCAAAACAGGAAACAAACTAAATACTCACAAAATAGGACAAGAACAAACAGAGAAACAGGAATGATGAACTAAATATACAAGGAAACCATGCAGACACTAAAGGGTGAATAATACAAATAAGGTTGCAAACAAGCAAAACTGAAAAATAAGTCATTCATAAAATGGAAGGAAACATTAAGGTCACAATAACTCAAAACTCAGGGTCCAAGAACCATGGACTGTAACAGAAACAGATTTAGGCTGCTGGGGGGTTCCCATGATGCACTGAGTGTTTCTTCTTATGAGTGTTTATCCACCACTCTGCATTTAATCAGTAGTAATTATTCAGCTCCGGTCCTCTCTCCCATAGTGAGTCTTGTCCCATCTGTCTTTGTTTCTCACCCCTCTTTTCCCCTCACCCCCACAGTCACAGCAGATTTTCCTTCCCACTGTCACCAAGTGGTTGCTCATGTGGGGGGGAGGGGGGGGGTCATCTGATGGTTAGGATTTCTTTCTAATATTGTATGGTCTTTAACATGTCCATTCAAGTCTGCTCCAATCACCAATCTCTCCTCCCTATGGACACTCTCTACCACTTCCTCCAACTTACTGCAGAGTTACACTTTCACTTCTAACTGGCATCCAACTTGTGGAGCATATGTACTAACAACATTCAACATCTAGTATTTCAAATTGTACAAGATTTAAATTTAAATATTGCATCAGGACACAAATCTTTTCTTATGTATTTAATCATGTAAAGAACATTTAATTTACCTGAGCTGTGAGATATAAGGCAGACACTGAAGGAAACTCCTCACTTCACTCTCTTCATGTGAGCAGCCTGTCAGCTTCACTTGTTTCTTCTTTGGTTGGAGTTTCAGCACTTCCAGGAGGATGGAGGTCTTTCTCTCTGAGAGGTTTATGAACCAGACTGCAGGAGCTGAAAGAACTGACTGTAATGATGGAAGGACACTCAAGCCTCTTTTATCCTCATAGTCCTTCACTTGGGAACACAGATCTAACAGGAAATTACACTGAAATTCCCTATCATTATTATCAGCCATGCCTCTGTAATTGAAAGGGAATGTTTGATATGTGCACACTGATGATAACAGCTCCAGTATCTTCTCTCCTGGTTGCTGTTCTTTCTCTTCCAACATGAACTTGTTTTGAGTTAAAGGTAAAAATGAAGGCGAGAATCTGGAAAGAAAATTAAACATTTTGTTATGATGTCAGTTGTATTATAGAGATGTACGTTACCATTTACACGTAAACTGTTTCGTGACTATTATATGATGCAGGGATTTCCTGGTTCATCCCAGAGATGTGGATGTGCATAGACAGAGTAACAAACTGTAGAAGAGTAAACATGATAAAACAGACCTGTTACATTACTGTGTGGAGGTGATGGAATTTTTATCACTTTCATATTGGTATTTTCTCTTACTATTTTTATATCACATATTGAAGTATATTAGTCACACAGGCTGGATTAATGAACACTGAGTATGTTAAGGTTACTGGGGTAAAGGTAAGGCCTGTTACATCTATTACTTATATATGCTTGAGGTCTTGATGGGATGCAGGAACATCTCTGGTTCACATGACTTTGTAACCTCATGTTGTATTTTAGGAAGTCTTATGACAGATAAGCTCCAAAAGTGGAGTTCTGAAGACCCGCCTGTGTTTTTGTAACATAGATTAACAGGGGATAAAATCTAGCTAAGTGGGGATTGTCATAGAGGTGTTTTCATAGCATTTGAAAGAAAATTTTTCATTATGACACCTGCCAGAGGTGTTGTAAACCACTGAGGTACCCTGCTGACGTTTGTTTCTTTAGCTCACGTGGGACAAGAGTTGGCAGAGCCTCAACAGGTGATTGGTTGGGGTTCAGGTTTCAGGGGTTGAGACTTTATGTAAATTAGGAGGGGTCAAAGACAAGTGGGCAGTTCCCATCTTTAAGATATAAATGTCATGGTCCTGTGTCCTTTTGACCCAGTGCATTTTGTTTATGCCTTGTGTTGTATTGCATTTATCTTTTCTGCATTTCTTTTGTTGTGGGGTTTAGTTATGTTTTGATTTCTAGTTCCTTGTGTTTCCAGGTGTTCTGTGTCTTCTCCATGTCTTTGTTTCCTCGTCTCACTTCCTGTTTTATTTTGATAATCTTCTGGTCCCTGCGCGAGCTATGCTGTTTTGCTTCCCCTGATCATTAGTGTTATTTCGCTCCCGGCTGTTTCCACTCCCCTCATTGGCCCTCCTGTATATTTAAGTCCTATCTTTTCTCTGCCTGTGGTTGCATCCTCATCATTGATTTTCCCTGCTGTGTGCTGCTCTGTCTGAGTCCAGTTTCAAGTGTGTGTTTCAAGTTTTTGCTGCTGGTTTCTGTCAAGCCTTCCTGTGTTTGACTCAACAAATAAAGCTTTACTTTACAGTAAGCCTTCTGCCTTGTGTATCCTGTGTTGGGGTCCTCTATCCTGCCTGCCAAGGTGGTTCATGACAATAAATGTTGGCCCGTTCTTTGTCTCATGCTCTTACTTCTTGCTCTGACCTTTCCTGTCCTCTTTTTCTTTTCTTCCTGTCTCTGCATCTCTTTGTTTCTCTCTTCTCTTCTGTCTCTGTGCGTGTATCTTACTCTTCACTATGTAACTATCTGTGTTTTGTGTAACCAAGATGTCTAATAAACAGCCTGCACCAGAACCTGCTCATCCCAGTGATTTTTTTGGAAACTTTGGGTTTAACTTTTTGGCCAAAAGGAACATGGGGATCCCTAAAATTACAGCTGACAGAGGTGAGAACTAGAGATGTACTGATTGCAGCTCTCTTGGCTGAATCTGATCTTTTAATAATAGTATCCTAATGATGGGAATCGATTTTATTTCTAAGAACTGTGACTGAAAGCATGTACCCCCCCAAAAAAGGAAAGCATATTTATTTTCATAATTAAAAGAAATTATGAAACTCTCAGAAATAAATGCTCTGCTATTAGAATATTAGAAAGAGGTAAAAATAAATACCTGAGCTGTGAGATATAAGGCAGACACTGAAGGAAACTCAGCACTTCACTCTCTTCATGTGAGCAGCCTGTCAGCTCCACTTGTTTCTTTTCTGGTTGGAGTTTCAGCACTTCCAGGAGGATGGAGGTCTTTCTTTCTGAGAGGTTTATGGACCAGACTGCAGGAGCTGAAAGAACTGACTGTAATGATGGAAGGACACTCAGGCCTGTTTTAGTTTCATAGTCCTTCACATGGGAGTACAGATCCAGCAGGAAATCACAACATTTCAATTTCAGAGGGAATCCTTGGTACGTGCACACTGATGATAACAGCTCCAGTATCTTCTCTCCTGTCTGCTGTTCTCTCTCTGCTGCTGCACAGAACAGATTCACTAAGAACCTCGTTTCTTCTGAAGGCTCAACACTGAAATCATGAGCAAGAAAAAGTGACAATGTTTTAACTGAAGGACATACAATTTTTAAACTGAGAAATTGAATTTCTAAAAAATAAATAAATAAAGTTGCATGTGGGTAAACTTAAATAAGCAGCCCCTACACTGACAATTCAATTAAAATTTATTTATCTTGCACCAAATCACAACAGTCGCCTCAAGACACTTAAAAGGAAATCATAAAAATAGCATTTAATTTACCTGAGCTGTGAGATATAAGGCAGACACTGAAGGAAACTCCTCACTTCACTCTCTTCATGTGAGCAGCCTGTCAGCTTCACTTGTTTCTTCTTTGGTTGGAGTTTCAGCACTTCCAGGAGGATGGAGGTCTTTCTCTCTGAGAGGTTTATGAACCAGACTGCAGGAGTTGACTGGAAAACTGACTGTAACCATCCAAGGACTCTTAAAGCCACTTGAAAATCACTGGTGTAAAGGTCCAGCAGGAAATCACACCATATTTCTCTAAGAGTGAACCCTTTGTATGTGCACACTGATGATAACAGCTCCAGTATCTTCTCTCCTGTCCGCTGTTCTCTCTCTGCTGCTGCACAGATCAGATTCCCAAAGAACCCGATTTCTTCTGAAAGACCTGCTAATTGAGGAACAACACTGAAAAATAAAAAAGGAAACAGAATGTAAGGATTTTATAAAACAGGGCAAAGCTTTTGCTTAAACAGCATGAAAATGTGTTGGATTGTTTTAATTTAAATGTAGAAACCTAATAATGCAACTTCAAGTGAAATCAAAAACCACCACAATAAGACAATAGTTTACCTGAGCTGTGAGATATAAGGCAGACACTGAAGGAAACTCCTCACTTCACTCTCTTCATGTGAGCAGCCTGTCAGCTCCACTTGTTTCCTCTCTGGTTGGAGTTTCAGCACTTCCAGGAGGATGGAGGTCTTTCTCTCTGACAGGTTTATGAACCAGACTGCAGGAGTTGACTGGAAAACTGACTGTAATGATGGAAGGACACTCAAGCCTGCTTGAGTCTTGTAATAGCACAGGTCCATTATGAAATCACACCATATCTCCTTCATAGGGAAAGTTTTGTATGTGCACACTGATGATAACAGCTCCAGTATCTTCTCTCCTGTCTGCTGTTCTCTTTCTGCTGCTGCATTGAACAGATCCCCAAAGAACCTGGTTTCTTCATGAGCTTCTGATAATGTAGTCACAATACTGAAATCACAAAGATTTATAAACATGTTGTTGTTTTTCATTTGTAAAATGCATTATGAACTGTTCTATTTTGATCTACAACTAACACACTGCAAAAGATTGAGGATTTCCTCATTAGAAAACCAACATAAAAATAATAATTTACCTGAGCTGTGAGATATAAGGCAGACATTGAAGGAAACTCCTCACTTCACTCTCTTCATGTGAGCAGCCTGTGAGATTCACTTGTTTCTTCTCTGGTTGAAGTTTCAGCACTTCCAGGAGGATGGAGGTCTTTCTCTCTGAGAGGTTTATGGACCAGACTGCAGGAGTTGACTGGAAAACTGACTGTAATGATGGAAGGACACTCAGGTCTGTTTGAGTCTTATAGGAATAAAGGTACAGTAGGAAATCACACCATTTATCACTAAGAGTGAATCCTCTGTATCTGCACACTGATGATAACAGCTCCAGTATCTTCTCTCCTGTCTGCTGTTCTCTCTCTGCTGCTGCACAGAACAGATTCACAAAGAACCTGATTTCTTCAGAGGGTTGTGATGATTGAGGCTTGAAACTGAAATCAGCACAACAGATTTTAACTTGATCTTTTGTCTTGTTTTATGAGGCTTGCAATATTTTAATCTCCATACAGAACTCAAAATCCAAGAGAAACAGAAATCCCATGTACCTGAGCTGTGAGATATAAGGCAGACACTGAAGGAAACTCCTCACTTCGCTCTCTTCACGTGAGCAGCCCGTCAGCTCCACTTGTTTCTTCTCTGGTTGGAGTTTCAGCACTTCCAGGAGGATGGAGGTCTTTCTCTCTGAGAGGTTTATGGACCAGACTGCAGGAGCTGAAAGAACTGACTGTAAAGATGGAAGGACACTCAGGCCTGTTTTAGACTCATAGGAGTACAGATCCAGTAGGAAATCACACCATTTCTCTTCCAGAGTGAATCCTTTATATCTGCACACTGATGATAACAGCTCCAGTATCTTCTCTCCTGTCTGCTGTTCTCTCTCTGCTGCTGCTGCACAGATCAGATTCCCAAAGAACCTGATTTCTTCTGAAGGTTCAGATAACTGAGGAATGGCACTGAAATTATATGGATTAAAATAAAAATATATATAATATTCATGAAGATACAGAAAATTAGATTGAGCAGATGCTAATGAAAACAGATATTGAACACATTTACCTGAGCTGTGAGATATAAGGTAGGCACTTAAGTAATTTCTTTACTTCATTTTTTTCATAAGACCAGCCTGTCAGCTCCACTTGTTTCTTCTCTGGTTGGAGTTTCAACACTTCCAGGAGGATGGAGGTCTTTCTCTCTGAGAGGTTTATGAACCAGACTGCAGGAAGTGACTGAAAAAGTTTCCTCTGGTCTTCAACATCACCTGAAAATTCTTTGCTCTTCACATATTGAAACAAGTCAAGAAGGATATTATTTAAGTCACTTTTAACAGGAAACAATGGGAGGAGAATCTTTGCTACATTGTAGAAGTTTGGTCCATCATGAAGCGCTGCTTTCACGCATAAATCCATGAGCAGCCTCTTCTGCACCCTCTCTAGTGTCCCATGGTATTTATCCTGGCTCCATGAAACTGGACCTCTGAAGCTGGAAAACAGAAGTTCAGATGATCAAACACATTTCTGTTACATGTTCTGTAAAACTGGATCTTATTATGATCAAAGCTCAGACTGTACAATGGTAAACAAACACAGGGATAATGTCATGCTGAATACATCCAAAGTGAAACTGCAAAAGGTTTTTGACATTTTGTGCCAAATGTTTTTGAGTCTAGAGCAGAAAAATGAAAACAATCTAGAAGTTCAGACTCCCACAAACACAATGAGCCTGAAGCCTGAAGTGTATCTACTAATCACACTGTTCTGCCATTCTTTTAACAGTCCTCTACAGTTGTTTAAAAAGGCACAAAACAGAGATTTTTCTTTTAACATCAACAGACTGGATACAAATCAAGCAGGTTGATTATACAAAAGCCAAAGCTTCATACCTGAGTGAGCTGATGAACGGCAAAGCCTCTAACAGAGACTCACACAGACTCTGACAGGCAGGAGTTTCTCTGTCCCAGTAGAGGCAGACATTAACCTTTGTATCCATCCTCTGGATCACTTCCACTGCTCTTTCAAACAGCTGTTTTTCATCTTCAACTGGAAGGTGTAACTGATTTCCATCAAGGCTGAGTAAGGTCACAAAGTTCATCTGCTCCTCACTGAGAAGGAAAATCTCCCACAGCTGTCGAGGCAGAGGGTCACACCTATGATTGAAAGAAGAGGTCATTACTTCATTGTGAATTTAATCAACAGTATTGCTTTCATTCTTTAACATAATCAGTAACATGTTACTAAAATATGTTCATTCATACCATTCAACATTTTTAAGGCATCCAAACAGCTGTCTCATTCCTTGTTCTGATATCATCACGTCTTCAAGGTTCAGCCATACTTTCCTTTCCTGTGACTGAGTGAGCACATAGGCCACAGCACAGCAAGGGTAAGGATCCAGACTCTCTCCACTGAGGTCAAGATGGTAGTTCAGTTTGTCTAGAAGGTAGATGCATGCTTCAGGACTCTGGGACTCATACAAGCACTGGCATAAGAACAGTATGTCAGCATGGAGCCCACTGTCCTCAGTATCAGCCTCAGCTTGCTCGCACACACGAGGAAGAAATGTGTCTATCAGCTCCTTGAAGAACCAGTTAGATGTATTCTTCAGGTCCTGATCTGGAATCAGATGTTTCATCAAACTTGGGCTCTTCTCATTCAACAATCGACACATGAAAGGGATCAGATGTTTCATGTGTTTCTTCTCCTCTGTGAGGCACTGCTGAAGAACATCCCTGATTTTATCAGGATTCTTCAGGAGCCACAGAGCTGCAAAGAACTCCTGCACTGTGTAATGGAGAAATGCGTATGTGGTTATTGTTTCTGTAGGAGCCGCCTTGATGAGAAGAGGTTTCAGGAAGGAGAGGACACAGCTGTCTTCACAGTGCATGTCTGTCAGGTTCACAGTTTTTCTTTCAGCTGAAAGAAAAGCATCCTCAGCCAGAGACAGAATTTCTTCTCTCTTGGTGCTGATGAAGGAATTTAGATTTTTGTTCCTTGTTTTGCTGTTTATCTGAAGGCATAAACGAACCATATTGATGTATATCTCAGTTATTGTACATGGCTGTGGAGAGACTTCTGATGAACAGCAGGCAGCCACCATCAGTGCATACATGGGGACATGACAAAGAGTTACCAACTCCAAGTTACTCAAAACCTTCTTCTGTTCTTCAGCGACTGTTGCAGATAAGTATGTTTTTATTCTCTGCTC
>CM024212.1:11852358-11905965 GCA_013435755.1 Amphilophus citrinellus | reverse complement strand
CTTTCTCTTCCTCTCTCTCTTCTCTCTTTCTCTCATTCTTTATCTCATTCTCTTCTTTCTCTGCTTTCGTCTCTCTCTCTGTCTCTCTCTTGTCTTCTCTCTGTGTCCTCTTGTCTCTCTCTTCTCTGTTCTCTTCTCTGTCTCTCTGTCTCTGTCTCTCCTCTGTCTCTTTCCTCTCTCTGTCTCTCTTTTGTCTCTCTCTGTCTCTCTCTCTTCTCTCTCTCTTCTCTGTTCTCTCTCTCTCTGTCTCTCTCTGTCTCTCTCTCTTTCTTCTCTTTGTCTGTCTCTGTCTTTCTTGTCTCTCTCTCTGTCTCTCTGTCCTGTCTCTCAGTTCTCTGTCTCTGTCTCTCTCTCTCTGCTCTCCTCTGTCTCTCTCTCTCTCTCTCTCTCTGTCTCTCTCTCTCTGTCTCTCTCTCTGTCTCTCTCTCTGTCTCTCTCTCTCTCTCTCTGTCTCTCTCTCTGTCTCTCTCTCTCTCTCTGATTTAGATCTCAGTTGTGCTGAAATTTGGAAACAACAGGTCTTATTGAGTGATGAACACAGATTTGAAATTTTCAGCTTCAGTCATCATCAAAATGTTCAGAGGAGGTCAGCAGAGAGGTACAAGAGTGTCTCCAGCCTCTTCGGGCTCTGTTAAGGTGCAGGGCTGCATTTCAGGTGGTTTTGGGGATCTTGTCTGATAAAATAATGAATGCAATGTTAGCAGAAACAAGATCAGCTGTATCGCCTCTATGAATGGCTCTGCTGGTGATGCAGCATTCATGGAGCTCAAGATGGAAAATTTGACATGAGCTCTAACGTCTCATTTGTGTTCAACATAGTGAGAAAAATCTACAAATCAATACAAGTGTCATCAGCTTTCTAGTCCCAGTTTCAGAAGAGGTTTGGCCTCTGTTTCCTCAAATCCTCCCGTTTAGACTCCCAGAGCCTTCAAAGGAAGAAGTTACGCATCATTAGTTCATTTGATTCCCAGTTTGTTAGCTTTTAAAAAAACATCAACCTCTTTAAATGGTTTAAATGCAGTACAAACAAAACTCTCTCATACCCTGATGGGTTTGTAGATTCCTCTACTTCTTTCCATTGAAATGTTGCTGTTGTTTATCGCAACAGGGAGCAAAATCAGCCAAATATACTCCCAAAAGTTTGTCAACTCATATATAGACGCCAAAATACTCTGAACTCAATCGTCTCTCCTTATTTTTGTATAAAATTTGCAATGGAAAAAGAATGAAGCAGTAGATTTTAAGCACTTAGAGACTCTGGCAAGAAGCAGTTTGGCTGTTTTTTAGATCCGTGGTGGCCCAATAAGACCTCCTTTATTTAATCCTGTTGCATTTTCATGAACAATGATACCTTCTTTTTTGTCATTTTGTACTTGTACACCACCACCGTGGATTCTAAATCAAGTTCACATTTTCAGCTTTAATTCAAGGTGTTGAATAAAAGTATTTCACTAATTGTTTAGGAGTTATATGTTACGGCAGGTAATTTCAAATGCAATGTTTCTAAATGCACAACTAATATCAGCAAACACACGAACTGTTTGTGTGCAGTTTGTCACACTGTGTGTCTGCTAGCTAAAACAGCAGCTGCTGTATTTCCAGGGAGAGAAAAGAAAGAGTTCACTCAGATGGAGAAAGAGGACAAGAGAGGAAGAGGAGAGGTTAGACTTTAAGGTTATCACTGCTCAGTGACATCTGATAAACTGGAAATTTAAAGCTTACATTTTTAAATCAGATCTTGGATCTGTATGTGAAGTTATGTTTTTTTTTCACATTGTGAAACATCTTGCAATACAAACTGAGGTAGACTGTGTTATTCAAAATACTGCAGTTTACTGCAGGATAAACAGGTTAGTTTTATGTAATGTTGTGAATTTACAGTAAATCTCTGCTGGACTGGTGCACAGCAGCTGTGGTGTCATGATGATTGGTAGGTTGCATCAATTATATCAGAGATTCATTTCATTTAAGCTGATGACGCTTAGATTCATTCACTGAATTCATTCTTTGTACCAACTGGGGTGGAAATCAGCCAAGATAGCTCGTGAAATACGGGGTTACATCTTGTTGAATTCAGTTGTGTAAATCCAAACGGAGCAGCAGCTGATCACAGCCTGTACACAAAGCAAATCTACTGGAGCTCACAATAGAAATTATTGTGAGCTGTGATTTTTTTTTTTTTACCCCACGCTGAGCCACTATAACCAGTCTTAGGGTTCCCCACCTGCTGAACCCCACTGTAACCCCTGACTGTACCTGTTTAAGTAAGGCAGAGTCACCCTCTACAATGTAGGTAACCGCAAACAAAAGTTTTAAAAGTTCTTTTTTTTTTCTTTGCTCATGATAGATTTAAATTAATTTTGTATTCTCATGTAATGTTTTATTTTTACATTAATATAGCAGGTTCAGTTAGCTTTGCACAAAAACAGCTGGCAGAAACGTCCTCCAAAGAGCTACGTTTTAATTTCTTACTTTGAGTACATTTTAGAGCCTGTACTTTTTCACTTTTACTTGAGTAAAGAAGTTGAATCAGTACTTCAACCAACTCTTTGTGTGCATGTCCCCCTTATTCCTGCACCAGTTGTCTTCTGGTACTCCAGCTTCCTCCCATATGTGGGATAACTATGATGGAAAACTTACATGGGATAACTGATGATTCTAAATTGGTTACAGTTGCAAATATGAGTCTGAATTATTGTCATTCTCTCTGTGTTAGCCCTGTAATAGACTTGTGATTTTTTTTCAGGGTGTACACAGCCTCTTGACCAAGGTCACCTGGGATGGGCCTCAGCCACCATGTGATTCTGAATTCCATAAGTGCTTAAGAAAAGAGAACTGGGTTTTGTTGGAAACAGAGTTAGTACCAACACCCAGTCGCTTACGTCCTGTCTGGTAGGCCACAGAGCCTGATAAACAACAGCAGTGCTGTAGAAAAAAATAACAGAATATATCATATTTAGACTTCTGTGTGTGAGTTCTTATCTGTGTGTATTACATACTATGAGAGAGGGAATTTAAATAAATGGATCCCATTGAAATCCTTAAAAACGAACTACAACTTGATCTGACTTGAGATTTTCCAGTGAACAGTTTGGACCTTTGGACCAGCAACCTTTATGAATCAGAAATCCCCACCAGCACCACATAAATTAAAACTGTTTTTAAAAATTTGATAAATGTGATATAGGCAGCATACTAAGCTGAGTATAGATACACTTTTTGAATTCAGAGACAAATTTCTTGTGAAATTATTTAACTAAAATTAACAGGAAAAGAATCAATTTTTGGCATTTTAAACGAGAACAAAACTTGCATCAAAGCCAGAACAAACAGACTCAAGAACAGTTTCTTCGCCAAAGCAATCACCACCCTGAACTCACACACTCACCTACTCTAACTGCGCAATACCCACATCTCTGTGCAATATTATATTATTCATACTGAATATCTGTCACACCTATATTGTGTAATCTGATATTCATTCACCAAGTGCAATACTCTCCATCTTCAGTATTATATGTATACACTTATTTTATTTTTTACAATGTATATATCTTTATACATTCTCTTATTTTCTGTATTTAATACATTTTATTTTCTACATATTTATTTATACATTTTATTTTCTGTATATTTTATACATAGTGTTTTATTTTGTATTTATTTTTAGATTATTATTAGGGATGGGACTTTAACGCGTTAATTTCGATCAATTAATTACGGGGAAATTAACGAATTAAAAAATTTACCGTATTTTAATCGAACTTTGCACCGGAACGTTTCTCAGTGCACGAGTTCCAGGCATACAGAATATATAGACGCACGATGTCAAAAATTCAGCGGCCGCATCGTTCGAAGGACCCGGCCCACGTCCTTCGTAGCCCACGAAGACCGTTGCAATGGCCAGAAGTGAGCGGCTAGCCTTCATATCAGCGTCGCCTGCCCTCACCTCTGCGTAGCTTTTCTCCTTTTTGTGGTTTAATTTTAAGTCTTTAATTCAAAATAAGCTGTTAAAACAAGCATAACACATTTCAACATACAGCTGAGCAAATGATTAGTTTCCAACTATATTAAATGAGACATTAATGTTGAATAAAACTATCCAGTTATGATGCTTAACTTTAATTTCAGGAGTTTGCTTATCACAGGAGCACTTCCACCCTTCACTGGTCTGTGTAGTAGGCTGGTGGGAAAATAAACAAAATTTTGAAGTTTAAGCTTATGTATATTGATTCATTCATCAACCAAACTTAAATTAATATTTATCATGTTAAATATTGAAATGTGATTAAAATGCGATTAATTTCGATTAATTAATTACAAAGCTCCTAATTAATTAGATTAATTTTTTTAATCGAGTCCCATCCCTAATATATATATATATATATATATATATATATATATATATATATATATATATATATATATATATATATATTAGTGTGTGTGTGTGTGTGTGCGTGCATGTCTTTCCAACTTTTAAAAATATTTTTGTTTGAGTTTTAACAAGCAATGAAAAGAGAAAAGAGCGTCATTATCTAATGTTAAAATTAAATTAAACTTAAAAATAAAATTAAACTGATCGCATAGCTTGCTTTATTCACAGTGCGTAAATAAACTGCTAAAAAAGTAACTTTAACAAAATCATTTTTGACTTTAAGTTTTCTTAACTTCTGACACAAATATTTGTGTAGTCCTTTTTAGCCTTTTGTGTGCCGTGTGAAAATAGATCTTTTAGTGCCCCCTCGTGGCAGATTTGGGTAAATGCAGAGTGACAGATACGCTCACATAAACCTGTTTCCTGTGAGCAAACAAACTGTTGACAAAGAAGTACTGAAGCTGACCCTCTAAGACCACTGGCTGACCATCTGAGAATAGCAGCTGGCTGCTGCAGTGGCTTACTACTGGCCACTTTTCGATTCTAGAACTTCTGCTCAAAATCATGCCTTACATTTTTTGTTTCAGACCTTAATAAAGACAGATACTAACACTCTTATTTAACTCTAAATAAGAGCTTTAAAATAACAGTTGAGCTAGTCTCAGCTCTGAGAGCCAGTTCACTCTATGTGGGCTCACTGCAAACAGCAGCATCTCAGACACCAGTGCAGAAACCCAAAACCAGTGTTGCCAAGTCCGCTTATTATAAGCGACTTTGGGCTTGTTTTTTTCTAAAGTCGCTTACAAATCTTGTGAGTCGCGGGTTGCGTTTTTTTTGGGCTTGTTTTTGAACGTCAGGTTGCTTATTTGGGCTTGACTTTCTTTCCGAGTGAAACTTGTTGAGTATCTCTCGGGGCCCCATAATAAAGCAAAAGACGAGCGGTAGGTAGTTTCTCCCTTCCAAGCCCCCGTTTCCTGTTTATCGTTCCCGCCCATGTTGACCGGGCGCACACCCAAACAAACACTCATAACAGCCCAGAGTGAGGAGGAGAGAAAAGAATGAGCTCCAGTAAGTGGAGAAAATATAGAAAAAATATAATAAAGAGTGGGAGAAAGAGAGCACACTTAAAGAATGGATCCGAGCTCGGATGGGAGATGGTGGCGCAAAAAGTGGGTGTACGCTATATGCAATCCATAGGGGCGCCTCACAAGAGTGGGGCGCCAAAGATGCGGCGAAATTTTCTATATTTAACAGCTGTGCATATGATATGATCAATAACAGAGGCACGGCGCTGATTAGGCACCCCTGTACTCCTTCACCTCCCCTTCTCCTGTCGCCCCTTTAGACAAACAAACATTTTTTTTTTTTTTTTTGTGATTGATAGAAAATAAAAGTCTGTAATAGAAATCTTGTATTTTATAAGTCCATGAATAGGTGAGATCTGCAGGCATGAACACAGTAAACCTTGAGATGTGTGTGTGTGTGTGTGTGTGTGTGTGTGTGTGTGTGTGTGTGTGTGTGTGTGTGTGTGTGTGTGTGTGTGTGTGTGTGTGTGTTATGGGGGGGCTAAAATTGCACCTCAGAAAGTAGCTGCCGTACTGATGAGAGACGTATCAAAGGCGGATTTTGCAAGTGTGAAATATGTGCTCACCATGCTGATTTAATGCAACATGTTAATACCGAGAAGCACACAAAAAGACTGTGCATCCTTCTCTTCTACATGGCTGCTCCAAAACACAATGATACAAAACAAAGAAATGAGCTGTACTGCATTGGACCTATACTGCATAAAAGGGGCCTCAGTTTTACACAATGTTGTGGGTTGCCAGTTGGGCTTATTTTGAGCTTGTTTTCATAGAGCTGGTTGCTTGTTTCTATCGCCAGATCTGGCAACACTGTCCAAAACATGACTGAAGTCCAGCTCAGCATCAGCTGAACCAACATGACCCCCACTATCAGAGCTTCCTGGTTGACTGAGCTACTTGAAGTGAGGAGGACAGACACACTTACACAGAGCAGTGAAATCATACAAATAGTGACTCCTTTGCCTGAGTGTCCAAGCAAAGTTAAGGCATCACCTGAGGGCAGGGTCAGTTATTCCACCTGTGTCCAGCCTCACGGTGAGACTGTGGAGTCATCAGCGGTGGAAGAAGAAGTTCCTGCACACAGTTTGGCCACTACAGCTCATTAAAGTGGAAACATGAATTTGGGATTTCTTCATTTTGGACTGTGAGGTAAGGTAATAGGTAAGACCAGTGTTTCCTGCTCTGCTACCTTACGGTCAGCATAAATGATTGTTAGCTTGTTATTAAGTGTTAGATGATGATCTGGTGCCTTTGCTTTGCCTGTGAGTATAACGATGCTCTGATCATCAACATATTCATTAAATGTGTCTTTCAGAGCAGCCAGCACAGAGCTGCTGATCTGAAGTGTTTGTGGAAACTGTGGCACGCTTGTTATCAGATCATTTTTACTAGGAAATAACTGAGTTTAAGGAAGTGCTGATAACGAGTGAGGCACAGCGCCCTCTTTCCTGTCAGCTTTTTATCAGTTTGATCACTGATGTTCACGGTGTTAGAAAACATGCATAACCTTTGTATATTTTACAGCACATATAATTTGTAGAGGTGTTAGTTATAAAGATGTGGCATGTGTCATCTTCATAGCGCCCCCTACATGAAACACATTCCCACAGTTATAGGTACAACAATTTTATTAAAGTATTCAGAGAAGAAATTCCAAGGGATCTGTGGTCAAGACCTTTTGGCTACCAGGCAGCACTGGATTAAACAGCAACATGATTCTGGAGTGAAATCACTGCAGGGGGTCAGAAACACTTCCTGACAGCGATCACAGTCTGTTGCTGCATCCACAAATTCAAGTAATTGAGGAAAAAATAATATAACATATAAAAAATAAGCAAGTCCATTCAAGGTTTTTGATGATCTGAGGAGTGAAAATGTGGATTTCTGTTTGGAAACCAAAGACTCTGTGCCCTAAAGAAGAGAGGGACCATCCATCTGGTTATTAACACTTTTTAATTCAAAGCTATCATCCATCAGTGCACATGGAGTGGGCAACTTGCACATGTATGAAGGCTCTGTTAATGCTGAATGATATCTGAAGGAGCAACATCTAGAACCATCCAAAAAATGTCTTTCTCGGGGAAGGCCTTCTTTCTGCAGAACAAACCAGATTCTCCACTTATTACGGCCACACAGCTCTGTAACAGCCTATCCCAGGTGAGACGGGGTGAAAGGTGGGCTACACCCAGGAGAGGTCACCAGGCTCTTGCAGGGCTCGCACAGAGACAGAACCCAATTTAGAATCACTTATTAGCCTAACATGCACATCTTTGGACTGTGAGAGGACACACACCATAGTAGCCCCCCTGAAGAGAACCCAGGCATGGGGAGAACATAAAGTTCCGTTATGAGTAAATAAGATATGCTGTAAAACTTAGATTGGTTATGTATGTTTTTTGAAACATACATAACCAATCTGTTTCAAAAAAGTCTTTTGAAATTAAGCCAAAGACTTTCATAAAAATTATTTTGGTCTCTGATAATCCTAATCATACAAGAAAACGTGCACAAAATATATTACACAATAAGCATCAGTGATTAACCTGAAAACCATCAACACTAAATTACTGTCAAAGCGACAGCAAAGGCAGCACTGCACCTGCGTCTCACTCTTTATCAGAACTCCCTTAAACTCAGTTATTTCCTAGTAAAACCAACGATGATATCAAGCACGCGACAGTTTCCACAAACACTTCAGATCAGCAGCTCTGCGCTGGCTGCTCTGAAAGCCACATTTACTGAATATCTTGAAGATCAGAGCATCGTTATACTCACAGGCACCAGATCATCATCTCACACTTGATAACAAGTTATTTATGCTGACTGTGTGGTGGCAGAGCTGGAAACACTGATCTTATCTGTTGTCAACAGTCGAAAATGAAGAAATCCCAAATTCATAATTCGACTTTCATCATTTGAATGTTGTGCTCCTGTTTACAGCTGTGGTGGCCAAACTTTGTGCAGGGAGTTCTTCTCCCACCGCTGATGACTCCACAGTCTCACAGCGAGGCTGGACACACACAGGTGGAATAACTGACCCTGTAAAGTTTTGTTGGACACTCAATAAAGGAGCCACTATTTGCATGATTTCACTAGAAGGAGGTGTCACTGCTTCAAGGCTGTGGTCTGTACATGCGTATCTGCTTCTTCCTCATGTAGCACCATCCCTCGCGACAGGGAGCTCAGTGAGCCATGACAGTGGGACTCTATCAGTTCAGTTAATCCTAATCTGGACTTTTCTTCAGCCATGATTCGGGTTTTTGTGGCAGCGTTTGTGCTGATGCTGATTGTGGTGAGTCCACAAGGAGTTTAACTGGCTCTTGTTTACTTTAATAACATCATGATTGCTCTATAGAGGCACTACAACATTTAATTTGTATATATATTTACAGCGCAGAGCTGCTGATTTACAGTGTTTGTGGAAAGTGTGGCATGATTGTTATTAGACCATTGTTGGTTTTACTTGGAACTCACTGTGTTTGAGGAAGTTCTGATACAGAGTTTTGTGCACGTATTACTATTTTTTAAAATGTTTTTACATAATTATGATTTCAGAGAACAAAAATGTTTTTCTTAAAGTATTTTACTTCATTTCAAAGATTATCCTAACATTGGAAAACAACCAATGTGCAGTTTACAGTATATATGATTTATACAGCTGTTATATGCTAAAGTGCTGAGAGTGCTACTCAAGTCATAGTGCCATCCTACAAGAGCCAAACTGACCAGCCTACAGTGTCGCTCTCTGAAACATTGTATTATTGTGAACTGAAAAATGAAAAAAGGAACACATGCGCTATTAAAATTCTTTCTAAAGTAAGAATCAGAATACATTTGACTTTCCGAATGCTCCAGGATCAGGTCTCCTCAGCTCAAACACTTGTTTGAAGAAAAAGTGATGCAACATGTCCATGAGTCTGTGGCGACCGTGTTCTTGTCCCGACCTTTTTGAAACATGTTGCTGGCATCAAATTCAAAAGGAACTTTTTTGTTTGTTTTCCACAATTTCTCCCATGCTGGGATAATTAATATTCCAGCATTTAATTCTATGCAGCTCGATTCTGTTAAGGAAGTATTCATAAAAGTATCTGTTGTGTTACAGTTGTTAGCTGTTGTTGTTGTGCCGAGGGACACTTTGGAAAGACAACGAAGATGTTGGGATACGCTGGATGATGATTGTTTTTCCGTAAGTCACTGCTCCTATTTAATTTCATTTGATCTGCTAAATTTGAAGCACAAACAGCTGACATAAAGATAAAGAAGCTGATCACTGCAGTGAATAATCACCATGTTGTATATGAACAAAATCAGAGCCGGCCTGAGCCTTGAAGGGGCCCTAAGCGAAATTTGATTTGGGGGCCCCCCTCATACCACCTCATTGTCTCCTGAGCCTAACTGTTATTAATACAGAAAGGTTGAAGTTGAATATTTTTTTTTTTGGGATGCATTGCTGTTTCAGTCTCAGGCCACTGAAAAACAATGTATTTCAATATGATACACAGTGTAAAACTATGTCTACATTTACCCCAGTAACCTTTTTTTTTTTTTTTTTTTTTTTTTTTTTTTTATTTACCCCAGTAACCTTAAAGCATACAGTGTTCATTAATCTCGTGTGTGTCTGACTAATATACTTTTAATACATGATATAAAAATAGTGACAAAAATATCAATATCAATAAAAAAGTAATGAAAAAAAAATCACCAACAGCTCTTTCATGGTACCTATACAAAGGAACAAACTGATGTAAGAGTCAAGGTTGCAGTTGAGAACGACAACGCTCTGGTGTTTGGGGAAATTGAGTCTGGTAAAGTGGAAGAGCTCAGTCCTGCAGGTCAGTGATATAAAAACCATCCTAACATAATGGAAATATGATACAACACGATTTCATTATAGATCAAACACACTGTGAGGTTGTTGCATTTGCAGGTGTCCTACAGGTTAGTGGCACAACTCCAGTTCTAATGTTATTGTGATAGTGTAATGGTAACATTACTGTCTTTGGAACAATAGGTCAGGGGTTTGAATCCAGTAAGGTCCCTAGGCTAGACCCCCCCCAAAACTGTGTATATATACACACACACAGTCGTCCCTTGTTATATTGCAGCTTCACTGTATCGCGGATTAATATATATATATATATATATATATATATATATATATATATATATACACAGTAAAAATGCCAGTGTTAAAATCTTAGGTGTAGTGTTAAATAAAAAGTGTTGGTGTTGTATTAACAACACACAGCTGTAAAATAACACTGCCAGTGTAAGTTCTTACATATTTAAGTTGTTAAATTCAAGCGTTAATTGGTTGGTGTTGCTTAAGCCACGCCTTCGCTTTACGGCTGCAAAGTGCATTCTGCTTTCTGTCGGTTGCCAGCAGTCGCTCGGTCGGACATTACCGTTTCTTTTAACCCGCAGAAGACAAAATTACTTCCTAAAGGTAAGCTAAATGCCCAGACTTGATTAGTGTTTTGATGGAAATGTGCTTTTTAGTTTGTGACATCAAAAAATATACTAGATTTAACCTATTTTGAATGGAAAGTTCACCAAATTCAAGGTCCCGCCATTTTGCCAAATCTAGGGAGCGGTAAATTTGAATTCTAATGTTATATTTGGTCAGTTCTAGTAGTCATTTTACAGCGTAAATATGACACGTCTCGCGGTATGGCCTTAAATATTGTCGATGTGTGCATTTACAAAGCTAGCAATACAAACTGCTAATGAGCCTTCAAGAGGACGTGGGGGACGTTCCCTCCAAAAACCATGCTAGCTAGCCATTGATCGCCAGGTGCTGAACCTTGCTGAGGCGCCCTCACGCACGGCTGAGGATTTCATGGTTTTACTTTTGGACCTCTGCTGTCACTGCATTTAACAAACAGGAGCGGACTCCGCCTGGGCTAGCTCGCTATCATCGCCGTTTGCGCTTATATTATTTAAACAAAATTTGCCATCTACCACAGAGCAGGGGCAGTTTCATTCACAACGGGTGTGCGCACGCTTGATTTCGCGGGCTACAGAAATCAAAATGACAACCGGCATAAACGGGAGAAGTTAGAGGAAAAGGGAAGAGCAAAGGAAAATTTCAGGCTTTCTATTTAAAAAAAAAAAATAAAAAAAAATCAAAGCATGAAAGGTAAATACCAACCTTCATGTATTTTGATACACAAATTGAACATTTAATGCAAAATTTAGGGCTGCAACAATTCCTCGAGTAACTCAAATAATCCTAAAAATCTTCGATACAAATTTGTTGCTTCGATGTTTCCTTTTAATGCTGCAGCTTAGGTGTCTCCGTGTAAGCGGAGCATTTCATTCACATTAGGGACCCTTTAACAGGAGTGGATATTCGCTGACAGGTTTTTCCACGCCCCCACTGCGCTGTGCTGTGAGTGTGCGCATGTGCGTTGTACTTGCTGTGCAGAGAATGTTAGTTTTTTTTTGTTTTTGTTTTTTTTCAGCAGCTGTTTTAAGTGCTGTCTGCACTTGCGCAGCCATTACTGAGATGGTGAGCTCAGGTGGCCTGAAAGGAAACGTTTTTCTAGTCCAAAACAGCAGGGCTTGTTCCTGTAAACACAGTTACAGACTTACAGAGACACAGAGAAAAATGAGTAGTATGGAAGTTAAAATATGCAGATGAACTGTTAATATGAAAAATAATTTCTTATCCGATTACTTGATTAATGGATGAAGTAATCAATAAAATACTTGATTACAAAAATAATCCATAGTTGCAGCGCTACTTGTGTTCAGAAAGCTATAGTCAAACATTAGTTTTCAGCACCAGTGCTTCTTTAAAATATCTGTAATGTGTTGTCAAAACTTGGAATGTGTCCATTTTTGTTCTGGAGAAATGCTGGTGCAGGTGGAGCATCAGGCAGTCCAGAAATGGGTTCGGGTTCCAGTGACAGATGACTGCTATGATTACTTGAAATTCATTCAAGAGGGTAAGTTCAGTGCTAATTATGTTGATATGGCAGCTGCCATAAAATAAAGCAAGCTTAGTTTTTCTAACTCAAATGTCTTTCCCCATCATAAAGATAGTTTTTGGCCTTTAGGAATCTGCATTTTAATCAGCACCAGTGCCATGCCTTTGCCAACAGTCTGGGACATAAACTCTGGGAAGTCATGTAATGGAGTCGAAAAATGAACTCTTAACCAATTTCAAAATATGCTGGTGGGTTCTGCTAAGTGTAATTGCATGTTGGACCTAAAGGATAAAATATGGTCACTGCATAAATAATTATTGGTTTGGAGGATGGCATGTCAAAACTTGGACAGGGATAATTTATGTTGCCCAAAAAAGATGATGTGGATTTGTCTAACAATTCTTAGTAGAAAGATTTAGGCCCATCTATGTGTTCCTCATGTCCAGCCTATTTATTAATTCCCCTCTCTTTATTGAAGTAATGAGCTTTGTTGGAGTAATAATTCATTCATTATTGTTCATAAAAATGGTTATGTAAAATTTTGGTGAACTGTGTGCCAACAATAGAGGCAACACTTAATGATAAAATTTACTATTTTAACCAGCAGCTCATTGTCTGAAAATGTTATTTGAAATATATTTTAATTATAAATGTGATTGTCCCTTTACAGTTCTAACCATGTGTTAAATTAGCAGGTTAAGATGAGTATTTTTGTTCCCTTCCAGTTCATGCTAAATTCAACTTGGCAAGTGGAGTCTCTGTAGACCTGAAGGACTCATCTGGAGTCGATGTGGATGCTGATATTTTTGATGAACTCCTGAGGTCTGCTACAGTATCTTTCAAAGTAGTCACTGAGCGCTTTGGTAAGACATAAAAGCATTAAAACAAGTGTTACTTCTAATGCATTTAAAAATATATATAAAGCGAAAGTTATTTTAATTTGTTTACTAATGAAGTTTCTAAATTTTATACAGTGGCCCCTGTTGATGAGAGTGAGGTCACAGATGCTTCCTTCAGTTCTGAAGATGGCTCATTCTCGTCAGTCGAGTCTCCAAGCTCAGCAAGCTCATCTTCTACAGTGATTACAGAGAACACCAAAGCACAGAGAAGACGACTGGTTGAAGGACCACCTGACAGTGAGATGGCAAAAAATGTGAGTTGGTTCAAGGTTGGAAATAGAACGTTGATCCATTTTTAAAATTCATAGCAGGATGACGTGAAATCTGTTGCAGATTGTCTATGTAGCTCTGCACCAAAAACCAGGGGGAGAAGATGTAATAAAAGAGTACAACAAGACCAGAAGTCTCTCTGATGCAACAAGAAAGAAACTTGTCAACATTTTAGTGGCGGATATGATTGAAAGTCATGGGTATGTAATCAATAAGTCTCAGCCATCTGTATGGGGGCGGAATTTAACCTTTATTTTTTCAATTGGTTGCACTGTAATTTCATCTTAGTTAAACACATACATGTATGAAATCCACAGAAATGTCAGAATTATTTGAAAAACAATTAACATAATGATTATTCAAATAGTTTGTAATTGCTGAGAAGGGCTTAAGAGGTTTTAAGTTTACTTATTGAATACATTAAATATATAATTTCTATTCATAACCCTTTGCACAGTTGGTGTGTTTGTTTAATCCCTATGTGAAATGGCAATATTTTTATTGAATTGTTTTTTAGGAGAGTCCCTCCTGTCAACGTTCGCATTACCTATGCCCTGGGAATTGTCACCCTCTTCCCCAGTTTGAAAGATAATGGCTCACCGACTGGCTATGTGAGTATTAATTTGCAGGAACCCTGAATGTTCTCTTCTTGGGTCAAAATCTGTTTGGACTTTTATTAATTTTGGGGGGGGGGGCAATGTCGATTAACCGTTGCAGCCCAGCTGTAATTGTCCTTTTGAATGGAATGTAATAGACAGTTTGTCTTGTCTGTTCTGTGATAGGAGCATTACTATGATCCTCTCAGTGGACAGGGCTATCTGGCCTATCGATTGAAAACAGTTCAGCGTAACACTGCAAGTGACTTCAAGAGGAGCTCCAAGTCTGCTCATCAAGGCGGCCCGAGAACTCTGAGGGAGACCTTAACATCTGAACAGCTGTTTGGTGATGGATGCAAAGAAGCAATGTCCATGATGAAACATTCATCAGACCAGGAAGTTGTCAAGGAGAAAATGAAGGCAACATTTAAGCATAGACAGAATATGCTTCATGATCTGGACCAGTCATCACTCATCTTGGATCACTTTCCAAGATTCTTGGATACACCAGGCTTAGTAAGAAACTCAGACAGATTTAATTAACTAATTGATTTGTTGAATTGGATTGTGATGGCATTTTTTTTCTCTGTGCTAGATTGAGCAGGACTTCATCATGCTCTTTGGAGAAGACATCTCGGGGAAGTTCATCGCAAGATGGCCAACATTCTATAAACCGAGGGTCACCACTGTCAGCAAAAGCCTTCGACAGAGTGCTCATCTGGATGACCTTCTGTCCACTCAGGAGGAATCAAGTGATTATGGTAGGTATTAATAGATCTCTCTACATATGCATTTGCATGCTGTGATTCTTAAGATGGTGTGTGTTATTTCATTAGAATGGGATAGTGACCTGGCAGCTATTCTCCTGCTGGTTCATCTCTTGCCTCCAACCGCGAAGGGGAAAAGACAGGGAAAAATTATTGCACCTGAGGCTGCTGACCGTGTTATCAAGTTCATGAAGGTATGTTTTTGGCATGAATTACTTTGCTTCACTTACAGTAAATAGGTCTCACTTTTCTAAAACTAAATTTAAAAAGTGAAATATCCACCCATTCATTCACTTCTGCTTATCCTATTCAGGGTTGCGGGGGGGCTGGAGTCTATCCCAGCTGACATAGGGCGAGAGGCAGGGTACACCCTGTACAGGTTGCCAGCCTGTTGCAGGGCCAAAACAGGGAGACAGACAACATCCACACTCACATTCACACCTATGGGTAATTTAGAGTTTCCAATTAACCTAACCCCAGTAAGTGCAGGTCTTTGGACTGTGGGAGGAAACCGGAGTACCCGGAGAAAACCCACGCAGACACGGGGAGAACATGCAAACTCGACACAGGGAGAGAGGGAGGGGCCTGGGCGAAGGTGGAATCGAACCCAGGCCTTCCAGATGGTATTCTAACTGAGGCAGCAGTGCTAACCACTGTGCCCCCCCCCCCCCCCCCCCAAAAAACAAAAAAACAAAAAAACGAAATAATAAATAATAAAATGTCCTTAATTTGTTGCTTGTGAGGGAATAAGAGCAATCATTTCTAACATGCTGTCAATCTTAGGTGGGACAAGCATGGTGACCTTCCTTGCCAAAGTTGGATCTGCACAGCCCTTCCTCCTCTGCGTTGGAGAAAAGAAGAGCAGGATACAGAAATTCTACATCATCCTGGATCAGAAGCCCATTCCCTGTGTGGCACAGACTGCAGTGGCTGCCTTCGATGAACTGTTTAAGGCACACTTTGTGTTTGCTGTGTCCTATGATGCAACCCTCCTCAACTTCTACACATTCATCCAAACAACGGTTTATGGCATTGATGTTGCAACAACAAAGGAGAGCCCCAGAGTCAAGGAAATTAGAGTGAGGATTAACAACACTTGAATATGCTAACATGTTACATTTGTAAGGTTCAGCACAGAAATTGTTCAACTCTTTTCCAGCATTTGAAATTTAGTCATGCTTTGTATCCAGGGCACAAATTGCGTTTGAAATGTGGGGAACATGGCTGTTCATCTGTTTTTTACACGTATTCTGGGTTCAAGAAGCACTTGCTGAAAGCACATGGAGACACATTTGCCACAGATTCTGTTTATAAGGACAATGTTGGTACAGATAGTGTTGAGACAGATGATGTTTCTGCTCATGACCCATTGAGTAGCTCTTCTGTTGGTCAACAAAGTCATGCTAAAAAGAAGCAGTTAATGGATATGTGTAGCTCTGTTATTGCCCAAGTTCAAGCAGCTGGAGTTTCTGAAAATATTGTGCAGTCTTTAACTTGTTCAATGGAGGAGGTTGTTAATGATGTCCATATTCAAGCACAAGATGCCGTTCTTAAGTGTCTTTCGTCTGAGGTGAATGAACAAACCTTAAACAAAGTCAGAGAATGTTTTGAGAACATAGAAAATCCATTCACACACCTTAACACTGAAAGAAAGAGACAAAAGTATTTTGAAAAAAAATGGAAAATTGTTGAACCAGTAGAGCATGTTCTTGGAGTACGTTATGATACACGTTTGGATAAAACCACAGGTGTATACAGTCAAATTCCTGTTAATGACAAATTTATGTATGTACCTATTTTAGGAACTCTTGAGTCATTGTTCACCAACCAAGAACTCAGTACCTGCTTTCAACAGGTAAAGTGTCATGAAGATGGGATATATAGAGACATCAATGATGGTTCCTATCTCAGAAATCACTCATTATTTTCAGAGCAAGAACATGCACTCCAAATACAGCTGTATTACGATGATTTTGAAACGGCAAATCCACTGGGACCCAAAAGGGGTTCACATAAACTTGGCTGTATTTATTTTATTTTAAGAAATTTGCCAGCTAAACTCAATTCAGTTTTGATGAACATTCATCTAGTTTCTCTTTTCCATGCCGAGGACTTAAAGAAGTACGGTTTTGGTCCAGTCTTGCAGCCTCTTGTTAATGACTTGAAATGTCTCGAGACAGAAGGTATTAAGGTCCCATTTTCTGATACACCATTAAGGGGTTCAATTGTTCAGGTTACTGGTGATAATTTGGCATTGCATAGCCTTTTTGGCTTGGTTGAATCGTTCAGTGCAACTTACTGTTGTCGATTTTGTTTAACTGATAAAACAAAGCTTCAGTCAGTATTCAGTGAGGACGACCAAGACCTAATTTTTCGCACAAAAGAGCTCTATTCAGAACATTTCAATGCTGTGGCACAAAATCCCATTCTTGTCCATTCTTTTGGTGTAAAAAGAGAATGTCCTCTTAATGCACTGCAGTATTTTCATTGTTCAAACAATTACGCAGTTGATATTATGCATGACCTTTTGGAAGGTGTTGTGCAGTATGAACTTCAGCTTCTTTTTCAGTACATGGTTAGGACTTCCATAGATTTAAACACCCTTTCAGAAAGGATACAGAGCTTTAACTATGGATACCTTGAGAGAAACAACAGACCTAGTGCAGTCAAAATTGATGGTAGCAATGACCTTGGCCTCAATGCTATTCAGTCATGGTGCCTCTTACGCAATACACCCTTGATTTTTGGAGATATAATTAACAGGAATAACAGCTACTGGAGGGTAATTCTTCTCTTGATTCAAATCGTCAATATTGTGTTCTCACCAAAAATCACAGATGGTATGACTTATTTTTTAAAGCATTTGATTTCTGACCATCATAAACTCTTTAAGTCTGTATTTACAGACAAGAAGCTGATTCCAAAACATCATCTGATGATTCATTACCCCAGATGCATCAGAAAAATAGGACCACTCATCCATGTGTGGTGTATGAGATTTGAAGGTAAACACAATTTCTTCAAGAAATCTGTAAAGAACTTTAAGAACATAACCAAAACACTGGTAAAGAAGCACCAGAGGCAGCTGGCTTTTCATTGGGAGAATTTTTACTTTCAAAGGTTTCAGTTTGGTCCTCTTAAAGATTACCCAATAAGTGAACTAGATTTCAGTGAGGTCTTAAGGTCTTGCCCCAGGTTGAATGTGCCTTGTGTATCCACAGCTTCATGGGTGAAAAACTTTGGAACAGAATACCATATTGGAATGATTGTCTGTACAAGTACTGAAAATGAAATGCCTGTTTTTCAAAAAATTGTTAACATCATAGTCAAGGATGATGAAGCATTTCTTTTGACTGCTAAAGTCATTACAGAGTATTTTGATGATCATCTGAATGCTTTCAGAATAGAGATTGTGGATGATGTGTTTGCTGTTATCTGTATCTCTGATCTGATATATTATCAGCCTTACGACAGGCAGTTTTCAGCTGACAGTGATGAAATAACATATATTGTGCCCCGCTGCTGTTTTATATGAGCTGTGCATTGAAGGTCTTTAATATTTAAATGGGTTTAATAAAAGTTAAACTTTCCATTTCTGTGTAATGTTTTGAATATTTATTATATATTTTTCCACTGGATTTGGTTTGTATTGACACCTTGTGGTGTGCATAATTTACCTTTTTAACACCACATTTTGTTTTGTGAGTAACACTATACTGGTGTTACTTTTAACATTACGTTTTAACACCAACACCACTGTAATGTTAATGTGACACCTGGTATTGTTGAATAGTAAACAATGTCTGGTGTTAATTTAACAAAAAAATGGGTGTCAATCTTTTAACACTTTCACAAATGTTATTTTAACACCAGGTAGTGTGGACACATATAGACACTTTGTCGGTGTTGAAATTAACACTGTGGGTGTTAAATTAACACTGGAATTTTTACTGTGTATATATATATATATTACTAATTTTTTTCCGCAGAGTTTTCACTATGTTATGAGATTTTGCGATGTATAGGTATTTCTGTAACACATAACTATGTTCATCACTCGGATGAAGAGATCAGTTACGCCTACGCCAATAGTGGAAATAGAAGTTACGGCCGAGAGTTAAGATACTGCACCGCCTTCATCGCCATCAGTACTGCATAGTTAAAAAATTCATCATCTTCATCATTCAAGTTGTAGTAAGAGAATGGGAAAGGTTTATATGAGTGTGGGAAGGGTTTATAAAGCCTTAAAATATATATAAAAAAATAAATAAATATAATGGCGCTACTTCACGGATTTTCACATATCGCGGGGGGTCTCGGGAACGTAACCCCCCCCCGCGATAGGTGAGGGATCACTCTTTATATATATCTTGTCTCTTTAGAATTATAAGGTTCTATCTGACATTTTTGATGAACTTGAGTTATTGTCATATTCTTATTTGTGGACCAATTACCTATCTATTATCTATCGATTTTAATATATTCTTATTATTTGATGATCAACTATCTATTGTTATATATATATATAAACTGGATAAACTTTTACAGAATGTAAATAGTGTTATAGAAGTGACTCTAAAATATGAGTCAGGGTGAAATGAAGTTAATTGTTTAGTTTGTTTAATGTCATGATTTTTCCAGGGACTTTTGTTATGAAAGTCACAGCAACTGATGCTGATAAACCACAGAATCATACTGCTGAGATTGTCTACACCATCATAAAACAGAATCCACCTGATGACCTGTTCTACATTAACAGAAAAAATGGTTCCATCTATGTTAAGAAGCCTCATCTGGACAGAGAGGTATGAACTGTACCAACAGGGCTTACTTAAAACTGTATTAATCCCTTTTTTTCCATTATGTACAAATTATTTATACTGTTCACATTGTATATATATTGTATATATTTTTTTAATCCTTCTACTTTAACTCTTATTTTTATTCAATTATGATGGCCTTTCTGTTATTCCTGCTGTCCTTATGGCAGCAGCCGGGGTGGATCGTAAGGGAAGTGGTTGCACCTGAGGTGGAGAGGCCAAGAGCATAAAGCCCGCTCTCACCGTTTCTTCTGTATACTCCGCCTTTCTCTTTGCAGCAGCATCTACCTCACCAGCCTCATGCTGATATATTAGGTAGTGATGGTATGAAGCCCTGTGAATGCGTCGAATCAAACTGAATAACCCAAGGCCTGATCACGCACATTAACAGCTCATTTTGCAGTACTGACATCGGCTGGACATTTGATGTACAGCATTTCTACCGTTCTGTTACATGTTGACTGGCGGATCTTTTAGCATAATTATACAATTATGTCACCATCTCCATTTGAGGTGTTGTAAAGCCAGATTAAATAAATCTATGCTGATTGTGGTATATCTAAGTGGTATATTGATAACTGTATAGATACAGTATGTGGTGTGTTTGTGGATAAACAGTAAGTGCTTGGATGGAAGGAGGGCTTTTTTAAATTTTTAATTCACCAAACAAAAAAAACAATTGACAGTGTTGGGGCTCAGGCGATTCCTTCTTTTTGCAACACCAAGAGTTGAGCTATTTTTTTTTTCTGTGACCTTGGTGACCTCCTGCATTCCTCCTTTCCTCAGTCCTTACTTATAGTAAGCAGCACTCAAAACTTAAAACAAACCCGCTGGATTTAATCTTCCTTAGATGTTTCACCCTTTTATTGCTTTAATGAATGAAATCATGGTCAATACAGTTTGACTTTTTTTTTTTTAACAAGAATTTGCAAAATAAAAATAAAGTAATTAATAAAAAGCTTTTTTTTCAGGTCAGAGTAAAAACAGAGTTTTGCAAATAAATGATTGCAAAAAAATATTTACTACTTTAGTAGATGCACCTTTAGCTGCAATCACAGCACTGATTCTGTGTAGACATCTCTCAATCAGGCTGGCACATCTGGACTCTGTCATTTTTCTCCATTCTTCCTTCCAAAAAAATCAAGCTTCTTCTGGTTGCTTGGGGATACGGCATGAATATCTCTTTTCAAGCCCAAGTCCTGAGATCTGGGTTTTGGCTTGGTCGGTCATGAACATTCACCTTGTAGTCTGTGAACTATTTCTGTGTAGCTTTTGCTGTAGGCTTACTGTTGTTGGCTTGCTCGAAAATAGCACAACACGGAACAGGAGACTGACAAAAATAAAGCAGGAAGCGTGTAAACAGAAACTAAACACTACACAAGGAGACAGACGCACTGAGGAACAGAGACAAGATACTCCACACAATAAGAGGAAACACAAGGGACAAACACACGGAGAACAAAACTCTAAAGACACAGAGGATAGAAGAAAGGATAACACAAAATATAATTACACAAAAAAATATAAACCAGAGTCAGCTGATTTTATATACTACAGTCACGTGACAGACACTCAGGTGATCTCCATTTCATGACACTAATCGTGACACTGCTGGAATCAACTGTTGAATTAGGTCAGTAACTTTAAATGGGTGAATATTAATGCAAACATGTAAGCTGTAAGAAACAGGAAGCCACCATTGAATTAGTTTATAAAACTACGTTTTTTGACTTTGACATGAAAACTTTTTTTAAGCAAACTTCTTGTCAAAAATGCCAAATTATATTCACCATGAGTTTATTTATTAAAGGAACAAAAGGATGAAAGATCCAATGGTAAATACTTTTTTAAAGGCATTGTATATTCAAGTTTGAGTTTTTTCTGCTGTTGTGTTTTAAGTTTTAGACTACTGTTTTTATTTCTATGTTATCTTACTGTGACTGAATCTCTGGTTTCTGTTTATTTTATGATTTTCTAAGAGTGATTTTAGTTTTCTGTGTTATACTTTTTTCAGTTCCTGCACTTCGTCTTCATGTGTGCAGTTTTTTTTACCTCTCTATTACTTGTGTTGAGTAAACAAAACTGTTTTGGCAAATCTATTTTATCATAATGCTGATGGTTTCCGTGTACTTTGCCCTAAATTAACAACATCCCGACTCTGCTCTAACTTTGGACAGTTCAGGCATTTCTTCAGTTTCTGTTGTACTTTCTTTTAATTTCAGAAATGTGAACGGTACATTCTGACTATAAAAGGAGAAGACCTAAATGGCCCACCAGAGAGAAACACTGCAACGAGCACTGTTACCATAAATGTCCTTGATGTGAATGACAACAGTCCCACTCTGGAAAAACATCAGGTACTTCTCCTCCTTACATTCTTCTATATCATCATGTTATCCTGTAATATTGGTGCTGCAGAAAATGTTTCCACATGGCTTTTCAGGTGGTTTCAGTACTCTAACACTCACAGCACAAAACACATTAAGTTAAAAGACAAGTCAAAGAAAAAAGTATCATTGAAATCATTCTGTTGAAATGAGCAATACTTTTTACTGCAGTATGAGGGAAGCATTGAGGAGAACACACAAGGTGTGGAGGTGATGAGGCTCAAAGTGGAGGACCTGGATCTGAAGGGCACAGATAACTGGGCAGCTGTGTTTGATATTGTCAGAGACAATGAAGCCGGATACTTCAGCATTAAAACAGACCCCAGAACCAACGAGGGCATCTTAATGCTCGACAAGGTACAACAGACTGAATCTGGAAGAAATGATGTGCTGTTATCCAGACTGGTGTGGGATAAAGTACAGACATGACAATGAACTAGAACAAGCAACTCAAAAGTTTTCATGTATTTAATCACAGAAGCGTTTAACTCTCAACTCTCAAATCTTATGAATGACGGACAGAGAAGATCCTACTTTCACCACTGCATGATGACCTCAGGTTCCAGATTTCATGTTATTGATGAAGTTTAGATGTATGTGGAGATTTGTTTTATTTAATTTAAATGAGCCTGTGACCATGTGATGGCAGGAAATGTTTAACATCAGACAGGCTCTGATATTTGTTGAGCCCAAACTGCTCAAAAGGAAGAAAAATGAAAGAGTTTACTGGGATTTTCAAAAGAGCGTGTCACTCTCAGTGGAGATGATTGTACTGCTATGATTGAAATGGATGAAGCATTGTGACGCTGCTGTTTTTGCTTTATCTCATTACATTCTTAACACAGAAAATCTTGAAAATTAGTTTATCATCTAAAAATCCACAATACCTATTTTTCATGCACACAGTAGGTAAGATTTATCAACCACTGCAATAATCTGATTATGCTGCATAGCAAACACAATAAGGTTTCATATGCATCCATCATTTCAGTGATGTTCTTTGTGTCTGCCATTTCACAGGCTGTGGATTATGAGGACGTGAAGAACTTTGAACTCGGGTTAGCTGTAAGAAACAGGAGTCCACCATTTTATAGAAGTGTTGGAGCAAATTGGAGCAACTTGGAGGAAAACGTCACAAAAGTTGCCTCGGGTTCCTCGGGTGGCTGGGGTGCCTCTAGTGCATTTCTACATATACAATATCATCTCATCAAAATCAATGTGAAGAACCAGCGTGAGGGGCCACGCTTTTTTCCCAGAGTCAAAGTTATTCCCATCTCAGAGGAAGGCACCTCATTCAACATTACAGAGGTTATTGCTCGCTATCCTGCAATAGATGTAGACACTGGAAAAGTGGCTGAGAATGTCAGGTCAGTACATACACATAAAACATGAACTGCAATATTATCTTCCCTTCCTGTGTACAATAATAACTGGCTTCCTGCCCATTTCTGCTGTAGCTATGCCAAAATCTCAGACCGTGACAACTGGCTGACTATTGATCCAGAGACAGCAGAGATCAAACTTAACAAGATACCTGACAGGGAGTCTCCACACGTGGTCGATGGGATATATTTTGCCAAAATACTCTGCATTAGAGAAGGTACAGAATGAATACCCCTTAACTTTGTCCCTGAACTCTGAAGAAAGGAAAGATTGGTGAAACTCAAAGAAAGGTGATGAATTGAGTGTTTTGTTTTTCTTGCTGTTTTTTTTTTTGTTGTTGTTTTTGTTTTTATCACAGACAGACCTCCTAAAACAGCCACTGGCACCATAGCCATCCAGGTGGAAGATTTTAATGACAACTGCCCCATCCTGACCAGTGACAACCACACTATATGCACCACAGAGAACGCTGTTATTGTGAATGCTGATGATAAAGATTCATATCCTAATGGACCTCCTTTTAAGTTTGAGATCATCCCAGAAGGCACTGAAGGAAAATGGCGCATAGAGCATCTCACTAGTGAGGAGATGACTTCCAATCATTTAAAATATGTGCAGTTGAATACAGAATAAATACACAATACAAATGTATTGTTAATTTATTTCATACTGTGAATAAGTATGGGTTTGTGAGATAGTAAAATCCTCGCATTTTGTTTTTATTGTCATTTTACACAGCATCTGAACTTTTTTGGAATTGGGGTTGTATTTTAAGACTATTAATTCTGTACATCTCTGGTTTCTGACAGACACTTCAGCTATCCTGCGGGCTCAGGAGTGCCTGTGGCCTGATGTCTATGAGGTGAAATTAATGGTAAAAGATCAGATGGGATATGCCTGTCCAGAACCACAAGAAGTCTTGGTCCAAGTTTACACCTGTGAGGACGAAGTCGTGTGTGGGGTTCATATAGGACCTACAGTCGTCAGGATACTAGTACGGGGTCCAGTGCTCGTGCTGCTACGTAAGTGCTCGATGATGATTTAGGTTTTAACATTTTTGGTGATGCAAAAGAACAAACTAAGTGTTTCAAATCTCAGATCCACTGACTGGTGTGATTGTATGTATGAGCACACACTCACTTTTCAGAAAACTAATCCTGGTATTCCTTTCAAATTCTTAAAGAACCACAGTGAGCCCACACTGGAATACAAGCCCTAAAATACGGTACTATTCGGGGTAGTGATACTTCAGATATCAATATCCTGAAGAATGCGCACCAGGTCTTTGACAGATACGTTGTGCAGATATCTCCATAAACGAACAAGATTGGACCCTGAAAAATTCCAACTCTGGCTGTGCATCCATTAAATATCTGAGTAATATCCCAATTTTGAATCTGTAAGACATCTCATATCGGATCTCTTTACATACCTCCTTAAATGGACAATATTGGACCCTGAAAAATCCAAACTTTGGCTGTCCGTCTGTGAAGTATCCTATAATTGTCTCTGCTGAACATCTTCTCTAGGATCTCTTTGCATATTAACTTTATCTTCAATGGATTCAGTATCAAGACACAATTTTCATGCACTAAAACTAAATATCAGACATAATTTTGCATATTGAATATTTGATATTCTTACATGAGCACATAGCAGGTATTCAACGTCATTTCCAACGTTACTGCAATGCATGATTTGAAATCGTAACTTCACATTTTATAGTAAATCATATTCTACAGTATCAGGAAAAACATCCCAAATTTAGATATGTGCCTCTCTCTGCAGCCATTGTTCACTACTCTACTATTAACTAATCAATCACATCAGCTCTGTGTCAGAACTGTAATGGCCCAAAATCTTACAGGCATCACTAGTAATCAGACCTGAAGCTTCTTCTTTGAAGGATGAATGCAGTCCTCACACCACATTTTTGGAGCTTTAAGTTGGACTTGCTATTGTTTTTACAGTCGTTCCCCTGTTGATGATCTCCTGCCGGTGTAGACGTGCTGCAGGAAATTTGTCCACAACGAATGCTGGCACGTTTACAAACCTTTTATCAGTGGTATCAGAGCCTGTCCCTCCTGCTGCCGCTGCAGAAACTCTGAGTTTGAGAGATGCGACTCAAGGAGAGGTGAAGAAAATGATGTTGGCCTGGCTCTGCCTGACAACTTTCACAGACAGCGTTAAACTCAGGTGAGTAATGTGCTGACCAGCGGCAAAGACTCAACAGGCAGTTCATTACCAAGGACCACAACCTCAAAGGCCCCAGACTGCAATCTGGGGAAGGTCTCAGTAAGGGCAGGCTGTTGATCCCCGTTCGGGGAAATCTACATGGTACCAAAGAATGAGGGTGAAAACCTGAGAAAGACAAAGATCAGGCATGGAAAGGAAAAAAAACAGGGATTTATAGAGCTTGTGATGCTATGTAAACCCAGGTGCCGATTTCCATCCATCAATCCATCCTCTTCTGCTTATCCAAGATTTCAATTAACTAATAATACAATCTTAAACAGATATATTTAAATTTAAGATTGAAGTTTAAGAGCTTTTTTTTAATCTAGGCATTTTACCATTTTTAGTGATGCATTAATAAAACAAAATCTCAAAAATCTAATTTTGTTCATGTTTTCAATTTATTGATTTGTTTTTCATGTTTTAACAGAAGATGACCACTGGAACACTGCCATGATTTGTTATTGATTATGAGGGCTGGAGCTCCTCTGCAGCCTTTTGGAGTCTGATTTTGACCCTCAGTTTATCGAAGACCTCGAACCAAAGTTCAGAAGTCTCGCAGAGGTGTGAGGAGGCAACGACATCCTTTACAATGACAAACAAGATGCACTTCCTATCATCGTCCCTAGTTTAGGTCCTTGATTCCTGTTTTGAATTCTTACTTATTCCTTTCAGGTCTGAGATTCTGTTTAAGGTTTTTCCAGGTTTTCCAGTGTTTAAAGTTTTGATCTTTGTGTGTATTGCATTTTAGCATTCCTGATTTATTTATTATTCTAATACTTTGTGAGTCTAAGTTCTGGCAATATTAAGTCACTGTTATGTTCCCTGGCTCTTGGACCCAGGATTTGAGTTTTTGGGGGGACTATAGTTTTGACTCTGCCCTGGTGTCAACTTTGTTTAGTCTTCCTTCTGTTCTTTATCACATGCTCCCTCGTGGCTGTCTCTCCTTGTGTGTGTTGCCAAGTGGAGTTATAGTTTGACTTCCTGTTACAGCTAGTTTTTGTGTTCAGTGAGATCTCAGCAATAAAGCTGCTCTTTAAGTTCATCTCTTCTTCCGAGTCCTGCATCGTTGGTCTATTCTCTGCGTTCCACACAGCCGACCTTGACAGACTCTTGCTGATTTACATTATAGATTGTGACTATGCAAGTCTTGCTTTTTTTTATTCTGCGTAATGTGTCGGGTTTGTATCTTGTTTGTCTCTCCACATTCAGATTCAGACCTTCAGATTGTCCTTGTAAAAGCACTTTCAGAGTGTAATGATATTTATTGTCCAGAGTGGTGTAACCCTCCCAGCCATGCTTTCGTTCTCATCCATCATCAGGCCATGCATATATTGCCTTGCAATTAATATTAATACAATAAACTGCTTGCTTATTGTATTAATATATTCAGTCTTTTGAAAGATACTTTATTGATCCAGCAAGGGAAATGATTAATTATTAATTAATTATTTTCATTTAACACATCACAGAGTTATCTTCAAATGCAATCTAATTAGCTGAGAGACCCATGGTGATGTTTAAGAATGATTCAGAACGAATAAATAGATTTCAATATAATACATCAGTTTTGGGGTGGATCCCTTGATTTTTCCCAAAGTTAAAGAACTATTTGCAGCAAAGCAGCAAAGCAGATATGAGGGGAAACACACACAGCATTCTTTCAAATAATAAATCATCATCAATGAATGTGAGCAAAATAGAAGCTACCTCGGCTTTATAGGTTAGTTACCTGATTACACTTCCACTCTCACCTGCATCTTTTTGCTCTCTCTCCTTGTGCTGACTTAATCCAGGTCTCTCTCCTTCTCACCCTCCATATCCTCCCCTATCAGTCTTTGTGCCATCACCAGAAGGTAAATGTAATAGTGTAACAGCATTTACAGACCAATAAAAGGCTGATTTACATCATTTTAAAACAATACTCTGAATATGGGCTGCTGCTGGCCAAAATAGGCATTAATTAGACTATCAGTGAACTTTATGAAGCTGCCTCTTAGTGCAGAAGACCAGGTCTCAAACAGCTTCAGCAAAACCTCCCCAAACTAATAAATGTGATCAATATTTATTTTGATCAATATTTATTTTTTACATTTTTTTTTTAGTTACATGTGTTTTTAGGTGTCTTAAAGAATTAAAATGATAAATTTGATTTATATTTTTGTTTTACTTTTTGTGAAAAAAAAAAAAAAAACGCTTTCCAATATAAACTTTGACCACCAAATGGCAGCATTTTACCAGAAAATGATGCAGTGTTATTCATCAGAAAGTAAATGTACTAAGAAATGGATTAAGAGATGCTTTAGGAAAAGATATAAGACAATAAAAGAAACACTCAAATCCAGTGAACCCATAGATTTTAATGTCTTTTGTTGGTACAAAACACACACAGTACATAAATTTAAAAGAAAATAGAAGACAATAGAACCAGTGATGACCTAAACATCAGTTATACCTGCTATGATTACATAATACAGTGCATACATGTGATAAGAGCGGCTCAAGTAAAGCTCATAGACAGAGAGGTGAGTAATTACATGACACTGTTTGACCTCTATGGTGCAATGGGCAACTGCTGGTTCTGTTATACTGTGGGGGGCATTTTGCTTCATTGGGTTGGGACCACTTGCCTTCTTAGAGGGAAGAATGACAGTAAGTTGTTCTGAATGATTACCTTTATGCTGACAAATGATTTCTATCCTGAAGGAAGTGGTCTCTTCTATAACAACTATGCATCATCCATTGGACAACAGGAGTGGCTGAACAGTTTGATGAGTGCTCAAACGAAAGGTTCTCAGCTCACCTGGGCACATGAGACCACATCCTTTCAAGCTTTTGTGGCAGCATTTAGTCAAACCTCTACTAAGTTATTGCATCCTTTAATTCATAAACCATCTGCAGGTCAGCTGAGATCAATTTGGAGTATCAGCTTATTGTTTTTCTTGTCATTTCATAATTGGAGAAGTGAAAAGTTGACTGTAATATAATGTTTTAGGTGTTGGATCTCCAGCCATCAGGACTCTTAGATCCTGCAAGGCCTTTGGGTTGTAGAGAACCTCCCTGAACAAGGCGGTCTGAATCCAATAGCATTTTCCATGGATGAAGGGAACAGCTGTTGGGCGCTCACTGAACCTGATGCTGAGGTCTTAGCATTGATAAAAGCAATGGGGAAATCAGGCTGTGCAGCTGGCTGTTGTGTGGATCACAGTTTTCAAGGGCCAAGAATACAGGATGCAGAAGGCAGAATATCAAGTGGAAAAGCAAGCTTCAACTGCAGATAAGAAGACTCAAGAAGGTAACAAAAGTTCAAATATATGAAAAACTGACAGTACTGAAAAGGTAAACACAACACAATCAGAACACTCATAGTGAGGCATACAGGGAGCAAAACTACTGATATCACCAAACTAAAGTTCTCAATAGAAACCATAAAATAAAACAGCGAGACTCATTATTACCAGAACTAAAACTCGTAATCTATAAGAATAATGACGCAATAAAAACAGGAATCCCAGAATGCAATTAACAGAAACTAAAACTTACAACAGTGAAAAAAAACAAAAAATTCAAATATATTAGGTAAGAAATATTTGGCATTAGAATGTATTTACTTATTTATTTTAATATATGTATGTATGTATTGTCTCTACACATCTCTGCAACAGTCTTGAACTTTGGCTTGAGGTCTTCAAGGAATTGAAGATTATTATCTGACTCCAAAAGGCTGCAGCAGCCCACAGAGGAGGCCTGGTTCTCATACAATAAGATATTGTCCATTATGCAGTTATTTTCATTGGAAATCTGTTGAGCCTTTGCTACAGATCAGCAGATTACTCACCTGAGTGTAACATTGTCCCAGGACTCAGAGTTTCTGTAGCCACAGTAAGGGTGACATATTCTGGGGCCATTCCTAAAGGATTTTTAAACCTGACAATATTTACAGGGGCCAAATCCCTTGCAGCATGTCAGCAATGGCAGAAGGTCAGCAACAGAGGAACACCTGTAAAAGCAACAAGTTTCAGTCAGAGTCAAAGCTTCAAAATCTAGTGTGAAGGAGAGGTAGTATTTCAGTTTGTCCATCTATCCATTTTCTTCCACTTATTCAACTTAAGGGTTGTTTTCACACCTGTGGGCAATTTAAAATCACCAACTTAACACCACTATCTGCATGTCTTTGGACTCTAGCAGGAAACCAGAGTACACAGAGAGAAACTTACAACAGATGGCCAACTCTGTTGTCCTATTGGGAAACACATTGGCGACAGTGGGTGAGCGTAAAAGCAAATCTGTCAGTATATTGGCTGATCTATGTCCCTACCCACAGCTATGGTCATGAGCTCTGGGTAGTGAACAAAAGAATGAGACTGCAGAAACTAGCAGTGGAAATGAGTTCTCTCTGAAGGGTGGCCGGCCTCTGCCTTAGAGATAATGTGAGAAGTTCAGTCATTTGGGAGGGACTCAGAGTAAAGCCATTGCTCACTACAGGCTGCTGCTGCCACAAACCAGTCCTGAATAAGAAGTAGAAGATGGATAGATGGTATATTTGTTGGAGTTATAGTGAAATAAAATCAATGTTTATATCTGAGCTATTTTGTGAGAGATAGGATCAGGTATGGCTCTGGTCTTGCTGTGGGTTTTCCAGGTAACGATTTAGAAGGAAAGCAAAGATTTGTTTGTTTAAGCTGAAATCTGGAATGGCAGACTTTGTTTCCTTTGTTTTCACGTGGCAGGAGAGGAGCAGGTCCTAGCAGTTTCTTTAGCCCCAAGAAGATAAAAGCTGAATTCAGATTTAATTACTAAAAAGTGAAGATGTGCTCACACATATTGAACATATAAGGTCACACCAGTCAGTGTATCTGAAATGTAACAAACAATTTTTATTTTTTTGATGCGCCTCATCAAAAATGTGAATTAAAATAATTGTGTAACACTTACATAGCAGCAGCAGTGCAGCCTGTACAATTATCCCAGTGCTTGCAGGTCCTAATTGGAACCTTTTGATTTGCTGTTTTTTGCGAATTCGATTTCCGCACACAACTCCATTCTTACAGGTGCAAACTCTGACATAGAATTTTTGTGGTTCTGGACAGGCCTTTCCCTGCTGATCTGTTACCATTAGTTCCACCGTATACACAGCAGGCCACATGTGCTCCTGAGCCAGCAAGATAATCGCAGTGTCTGTGAGAAACCAGATGGAGATGTGAGATATGTAGACAATTAATACTAAAATGAAATGACAGCATTATGGATTCAATTACATTGAATTACATTAAATCAAATTAAGTTTTATTTAGATAGCAGTGAAATCTAAAAGAAAAAAAAACACATTAGTGAAAACCTACCAAAGTGAAATTGAGCTCTCTTGCATATGAAGCAGCCTTCTCTCTGGTAAAGCTTCTGGGTCGTTCCATCTCAAATCAATTAATTTTTTTCTGAGTTATTATAAGAGTACTATGTGGAAACTCTAGAATCGTGTTGAATAGAACAACTATTTTTTGTTTGTTTGTTTTGTTGTTGTTTTAGTGGTACAACTTGACCTGTTTGCTCAATCCAGAAATTTGAAAGAACATTTTCTTCATTGCTGTGACTGAAAGTTTCTTGTTGGAAAGTATTCTGCATGTTTTATTTTGCTGTAATGTGAAATTCAACTAAATGCCTTTCAGAAATTGTCACTATTTGTGAGTATACAATTTTATTAGTGTTTGCACAAACATGGGACTTTGCAGGAGTGCTGGACTTTTTATTTCATATTTATTTAAGGCCAGTGAAAGTTTCAGGCTTTTATATTTAATAACTTTTGACAGTTCAAACTTTGACTCAGATTTCAATGCACAAAACAATAGTCTGAAAGTGGGTCAACACAACTTTTTTTTTTTAATATGCTGAAAAGCATTTGAATATGAAACTAAAATTTCACAGTAATCATTTTACATGTTCAGACTTTGAACCATAACATATTTCTGCAAATCAGAGATGGTTAATCAGAAAATTTTCTAAAAATTTGCTAATTTGTCATGGAACGAGCCTTCTCTCTCTGAAGACATTATCATCTAGAAACAAACATTTCTGAACTTTCTGGTAGTCCACTTGAGACTGATTCACTTAATGGTAGGCTAAGAAAATAACCTGTTATTTATGAAAGTAGCTGAAACAATCTTTTTTAAATGGAAGTGATCTCTCACCATAGATACGCGCCATGCGCCATTTTCCTTCAGTGCCTTCTGGGATGATCTCAAACTTAAAGGGAGGGCCATTGGGATATGAGTCCTGATCAGCAGCATTCACAATAACAGCTTCCTCTATGGAGCATATAGTCTGAATGTGACTGGTCAGGATCGGGCAGTGGTCATTAAATTTGTCCACCTGGATGGCTATGGTGCCAGTGGCTGTTTTAGTAGGTGTGTCTGTGATGCAACAACAGGAATAATAAACACATAATTGATCATTTTCCTTTGAGTTCCTCTGATCTTGTTTCTTTCTTCAGAGGCATGCTCAGGTATATTCATTCTGTACCTTTTGTAATGCAGAGTACTTCAGCAATATATATCCCATTGACCAGGTGTAGAGAGTCCCTGTCAGGTATCCTGTTGAGTTTGATCTCTGCTGTCTCTGGGTCAATAGTCAGCCAGCTGCCAGGGTCTGAGCCTATGGCATACCTACATCACAAATAGGCCTCAGACCAGTTATTCTTGTCCATATGAAGGGGAGATAACATGTAATTCATGTTTAATGTGGCACTGACCTGACATTCTCAGCTAGTTCTCCAGTATCTTCATCTATTGCAGGGTAGCTAGCAATAGCATCCATAATATTGAATGAGGTGCCTTCCTCTCTGATGGCAACAGCTTTGACTTTGGGATCAAAACGTGGCCCCTCAGGCTGGTTCTTCACACTGATTTTGACTGCATAGATTTTATTTTTTTCTCCCCGTTGCCATGATGATGCAAAACTTCCAGTTCCAGATGTCTCAGATCCATTAAATGGTGGGGCCTTGTTCCTTACAGATAACTCCAATTTTAGGGTCTTCACGTCCTCGTAATCCACAGGCTGTGACATGACACAAAGAACATAAACAATATGTGGACACGATAACAGCACACATTTCTTCCATATTCAGTCTGTTGTACCTTGTCGAGCATTAAGATGCCCTCATTGGTGCTGGGATCTGTTATAATGCTGAAATATCCGGCCTCATTGCCTCTGACAATATCAAACACAGCTGCCCAGTTATCTGTGCCCTTCAGATCCAGGTCCTCCACTTTGAGCCTCATCACCTCCACACCTTGTGTGTTCTCCTCGATGCTTCCCTCATACTGCAGTGAAACATACAATAAAGGTAATGTTCATTTCAAAAGAATTATTTTAATAACAGATTTTTTTATCAGTTGTTTTAACTTAATGTCTGCTTTGTGGTGTAAATATATCAACATTTCTGTGTTCTCTAAAGCAGCAAAATTGTCTGAAAAGTCATGTGAAACATGTTCTACCTGTACCAATAACGTGGTGCATGACATGCTAATGTAGAGGAAGTGAAGTACCTGCTCTTTATCCAGACTGGGAAGGTGGTTGTTCACATCGTGGATGTTTATGGTGACGGTGCCAGTTGCACTGTTTCCACCAGGTGAACCATAGTTGTCTTGGCCTCTTACAGTCAGAATGTACTGATGACATTTCTAAAATTAGAAGGAAATATAACAGCAACTGAAAAAAAAATTGTGGACTGTCCAAAGTTAGACTCAGTCAAATTTGTAAAAGGGCCTAACTGCTTTTAATGCATATCTTAGGTTTGAATATTTGCTTTTCAGAAGCAAGGGCAGAGGGACTGAAGGGAGGACAAATGCAGGGGGACACTGAGGTCACAAAAATGAAATAAAAAAAATAAACCTCTGAGTTTATGGTTGTGGTTTGCAAGAGGTCAAACATTTAAGTACCTGCTGTCCCCTAAGCTGCCACAGTTTAGCTCACTCGCCATCATTTACATTGCACACAAAATCTAGCTGCTTTATTGATATTTGTTGCTAACAGCATTTCCTGCATTGAAATTTCCATCATCACATTGTTAGCATGAACTATCACCTGGTTTTTATGTGAGCCACTAACTCCTGTGACATGCATAGATGTTACAAAACATGCGCATACATTATGCTGTAATATGCACTGCTGTGTATTGATGTATAGCAAATTGATATACTCCAGCATGTGAAAATATAAAGACTTAGCAGTCTGGTCAGTCATAAATGGTGTAAAAAAATCTGTTAAACAACAATCATGAATACAGTCTCAGCTGAGCCCTGTTGGTACAGTTCATACCTCTCTCTCCAGAAGAAGCTTCTTAGCATAGATGGAGCCATCTCTATTAATGTAGAAGAGGTCATCAGGTGGATTCTGATCTATGATGGTGTAGGCAATCTGAGAACTGTAATTCCCTGGGTCATCAGCATCAGTTGCTGTGACTTTCATAACAAATGTACCTGTAAAATACCACGAAATGATATAATTATAACCTTTTATGTAAGACGTGCACAATGTGATTTAACACTTTTCCACTAGAGCTTCAATCTGTTGTGTACTATTTTAGTATAAGTCTAAGTAGTCTATAATACTATTTAATGCACATACTGGACAAAGTTTTACAGAGTTTTTATGGGTTCTTACAGATATATACATGAACCTATAAGAATTCAGGTGCTTTATATTTCAGATAAATGACCACTCTCTGATTGAGTTGTAGCACTTGTTCACACGCAGCACTGCATTAACCCTTAAGTGCTGTGGCCCACTTAAAATCCAGAAAATCCCAAATGCAAAACCACAGTGCTTTGTTTAATCTATAATGACATCATGTAATATTACATTTCATTTCCCTACATGTTAGGCTGGGATTTGTATCACTGACCTTCAGGACTGAGCTCCTCCACTTCACCAGGCTTGATTTCCCCAAACACTGGAGGGTTGTCATTCTCATCTACAATCCAGTAATCATAGTGAGTCCGTTCTTCTACAATGGTGCCATTAGTGTGCCTAATAACAACTGTCAGCTGAAACACCACAAGATAAAAATTGAACCATTCTTGTGTTGGTTATTTGGCTTAACATAAACTAGAAAACAGAAGCAACTTGCAGTTGGTGTTTCTGCCACCAGTGAAGTTTTAGTTTAGTTTGTCCAGACTCAGAGAAGATAGAGGGAAGAATTTCAAGGAGTTGTTTTTTCCAACCATCAAAGATCAGTGAAACCAACTATCAGACTAAAGATGATACACGGTCACAGCCTCTCCTTCTGTCATGATTCTTGCTCCACTGACTCAGAGTTTTAGGACTTTTTGTAAAATTGAGTTTTGTTTTCTATTGTTAAATTTTCTGTTTTTGCTGTTTCATGGGTTTTAGTTTATTTGTATCTTCAGGTGTTCTTAGTTAAGTTACCTGAGTCTTGATTAGTTAGTTATGTTTTGATTCCCTCAGTGTCCCTGCCTCCTCATGTGTCAAATCTGTGTCCCTCACGCTCACGCTCACGCTCATGCTCTGTCATGGTCGTGGGCCGGTGGCCCAGTGTTTTGAGTTTTTTGTGTAGCTTTCTTTTGTTGTACTTTTCAGGTTATGTTTCTTAGTGTTTCTTATAGTTTATGGTTATATTGTTGTTTGAGTATGCTGTTTAGTTTCCCTTGCTGTTTTTTGTGTATGTTCCCTTTGTCAAGTTTTCAGCGTCAGTTCTGCGTCTGTTCCCTTGAGTCACTTCCTGTTTTATTTTGACAGTCTCGTGTTCCCTGTGTTTTGTGTTTAGTTTTGCTTCCCCTTTGTCATTAGGTTCATTTGGTTCACCTGTCGTCCCCTGTTGTTTCCACTCTCCCTGATTTCCTTGTGTATATTTAAGCCCTTAGTTTTTCTCTGTTCTTTGTTGCGTCATCGTCATTGTTTCCCCCAGTATTCCCCTCTTAGCTGTGTTTTTTTTTTTTTTTTTTGCTTTCTCCCAGGCTTCCGGTTTGTTTTGTGTCCTGGTGGAGATTTTGAGTTTTGTGTTTTGTATTATTCGAGTTCCTGCAAATAAACAGTTTTAGTTTACATCTATATCAGTCCTGCATTTGGGTCCTCTCCCTCCGCACACAGCTCCCCACCGTGACATGCTCATGCTCATGCTCATGCTCACGCTCAGGCTCATGAAGCTGTGGTTAAGTTAAAGCCTGTCTAGAGTCCTGCATTGGTGTCCTTTTCCTGCCTGCCTGCCACAGCAGTTACATGACACCTTCTCCTCCTGAGTTATGGAGCTGAATTATGGTCCGAAAATGTGTTTGCTGAACACTATGATGTCACAGTGAACTTCGCCTTTGACCTTTTTTAATTTAAATTGTGATAACTTAATGAGGTGATGCTGTTTTTGAATTTTGTTTAAATCAGAATCATAACAATTGTGTTATGAAGAGAGGTTTATGAATTCTTAAATTATAATCAAAAATATACTCTCCGAAGTTTTGATCACCAAAATTCAATTTCATCCTTCATCCTTGAGTCCAGGTGACAGATTGTATCAAACATTGTTGTAAAAAAATAAAACTCAACTGTTCATAAAGTGGTGGCAAAATAAATGGTTTCTAAATAGCTCGATATTATCCATACAAATGCACTAACAAACTACAATAGAAGAGAATCACTCACATCGTAAAACTGAACGACTTCCCTGTCAAGAACTTGGGTCACACGGATGCATCCAGTATGAGGGTCAATCACAAACACGTTGAAGGGATACTGGTCCGCTCCGATGCCTTTCAGGGAGAAGACAACATTTTCATAATCTGAGGAGGCCTGAAACACAAAGAAGAAGACCTGATCATTTCACTGCACAACTGTGCTACCAACTCAATTCAATTCAATTCAATTTTATTTATATAGCGCCAAATCACAACAAACAGTCGCCTCAAGGCGCTTTGTATTGTGGGTAAAGACCCTACAATAATACAGAGAAAACCCAACAGTCAAAACGACCCCCTATGAGCAAGCACTTGGTGACAGTGGGAAGGAAAAACTCCCTTTTAACAGGAAGAAACCTCCAGCAGAACCAGGCTCAGGGAGGGGCAGTCATCTGCCGCGACCGGTTGGGCTGAGGGGAGAGAAAAGACATGCTGTGGAAGAGAGCCAGAGATTAATATCAATTAATGATTAAATGCAGAGTGGAGTATAAACTAAGTAAATAAGGTGAATGAGAAGAAACAGTGCATTATGTGAACCCCCCCAGCAGACTAGGCCTATAGCAGCATAACTAAGGGATGGTTCAGGGTCACCTGATCCAGCCCTAACTATAAGCTTTATCATAAAGGAAAGTTTTAAGCCTAATCTTAAAAATAGAGAGGGTGTCTGTCTCCCGAATCCAAGCTGGGAGCTGGTTCCACAGAAGAGGGGCCTGAAAGCTGAAGGCTCTGCCTCCCATTCTGCTCTTAAGTATCCTAGCAACCACAAGTAAGCCAGCAGTCTGAGAGCGAAGTGCTCTGTTGGGGTGATATGGTACTATAAGGTCTTTGAGATAAGATGGGGCCTGATTATTCAAGACCTTGTATGTGAGGAGAAGAATTTTAAATTCTATTCTAGATTTAACAGCGAGCCAATGAAGAGAAGCCAATATGGGAGAAATATGCTCTCTCTTTCTAGTCCCTGTCAGTACTCTAGCTGCAGCATTTTGGATCAGCTGAAGGCTTTTCAGGGAGCTTTTAGGACAGCCTGATAATAATGAATTACAATAGTCCAGCCTAGAAGTAATAAATGCATGAATTAGCTTTTCACCATCACTCTGAGAAAGGATGTTTCTAATTTTAACAACAGCACTAATTAGATAAATGCTGCACCCATCTAGTGGCCGTTAATTATCATTCATTTGTAATAGAAGGTCAGCAGGTTCACTGCAGTTAATTAAGAAAAATACACATCGGGTTTTCCCATTAATCTGCAATCTTGCAGCCCTCCTGTATGGCCTTAAGTTCTGGGTAGTGGCTAAAATGATCTTCCCCTATACAATGTCTGGGCTCTCATATAAAGATAGGGTCAGGAGCTCAGTCATTCAGGAGGGGCTCAGAGAACTGCTACTCCACCAAATCAAATGGAGCATGGAAAGGGTGTTTCAGGAATCTGGCTGTGATGCTTCATGGGCACTTTTTAGGGGAGGAGCTTTGTTCATGTTGTACCAGGAAGAGGCCCACAGGAAATGCAGGACACGCTGGAGAGTTATATCACCCAGCTGGCTTGAGAATGCATTAATAGAAGAGCTGGAGGAGGTGGCTGGGGAGAGGGTGGTCTGGACATTTCTGCTTAGGCTTATTTAACCACAGCTTTCCTTACCATTCATTGGCAGATTGTTGAACTACTCAGCTGGTAGTACTGCTCAGGCCACCTTTACTTGTGTTTTTCAAGATTACTCACCTGCTTTTTTTTTTTTAACATGGCCTGTCCTCATTGTCACATATCTTTTCCTGATGCATCACCCTGACCCTTCTGGAGATCAGCCTGTTTCATGCCCATCTGCAGAGACTTACCTGAGAGCTCTCCAGAGCTTGAAAAAAGGCGATTGGACTTCTTTCTGTTTCTTGAAGACGTTTCACCTCTCATACCAAAGACCCCCTGTGGGCGTAGTCCCCTGGAGGTGGTTATGACCCTCTATTGTTCATAAGCATAATCACATGTGCAAAGGTGTGAAAGGAGGCCTGGGTCATTTCAATCATTGGTTTTAGATGAAACCAATATAGGACTTCGCTCCCTTGTTTCATGTGATCTATTGAGGTCACTGGAACAAAAGTGTGAATGGGGGTTGAGACGTCTGGGAGGGAGCTCAGAACAGCACTGTAAGTGGGGGAAAGTTGGTGACGTAATCCACCTCCTCTGTTCAATGATGGTTGTTCACAGTGGACACAGACACTTCTTTTACTCCTCTTTCAAACCATCTGTCTTCCCTGTCCAAAATGTGAACATTGGCGTCCTCAAAAGAGTGCCCTTTGACCTCCAGATGCAGATGTACAGCTGAGTCTTGTCCTGTTGAGGTGGCTCTTCTATGTTGTACCATTTGTTTGTGAAGAGGCTGTTTAGTTTCTCCAATGTAGAGGTCCGAGCACTCTTCACTGCACTGGACAGCATACATTACTTTGCTGATCTTGTGTTTGGAGGGTTTGTCCTTGGGATGAACCAGTATTTGCCTTAGGGTGTGACTTGGTTTGAAGTATACTGGGATATCATGGTTGGAGAAAATTCTTCCGAGTTTCTCTGACAAGCCTGACACATGAGGGATGACAAGATTGTTCCTGAGAGCTGAGCCTGTGGCAAATTCTGGAAATTCACCTGGTGTAAATTAGAGTTAATTTCTTTTTAGCTCAACTAACTACAATGAATGAAGGTAAACAGAGAGTTTGTAACAAGGAGCTTTGGATAGATTTACCTGAGAACTCAGCTCAAACCATCTGTGAGTGAAATAGCAAGACTTTTGGAAAACTCACGTGAGAGGAAATCTTGAGAAACATCATAATTATAACTTTCAGCTTATAATTATAACATATATAACTTTCTTCATATATAACGTAGTGATCACTCACTAGTTAAAGTTAGAAAAATTAAAGTAAGTTAGGGACCATGAACTTACCTTGCCAATACACTCGAAATTAGTGTAATCTTGATTTTCCCATAGTTTCCTATAGGAAATATAGAAGCATCTTGGTTTTCTTAATAAACTGTCTCCAGAGTTGGGCTTCAGCACAGCCAACAGCTGTAACAAAACAGATGTTTGTGTGAAGACTCTCAAAAGAATCTCAGCTGTACAAAGCTAAATGCTGGTTAATTAACTCCCATCCTGGTTGAAATCTTTTATTTTCTTTTTCTTTTGTTATTTTTATATGAATTCCTTTTGAATTTGAAGCAACATGTTTCAAAAAAGTTGGGACATGAGCAAAAAAGTTGGGACATGAGCAAAAGCTTTGAAGCAGCGTTTGCCTCACTTGATCATCACCTGACACTTAATAACAGATTAACCCTCATTTATACTGACTGTTCAATGGCGGAGCATGAAAAACTGGTCTTATCTTACTGATAGTCCACGTGCATGTTTTCAGGATTCACTCTGAAACTTTTCATCATGACATTAACATCCAACTGTGAGCTTCATAAGCGATCAACAAAGAAACAGCCAACACGGCTGGGCTGTGATCGTGAGTACTGTAAGAGCAGCTCGTTCATTCCAATCATCTGCTGCAGGTTTTGCTGTTTTTCATGGATTCATTTAGAAATCCCAAAGTCACTATTGCACTACACTCATTTTCTTGTGCAGTTGTGCACCCTTTAACGCGTGTGGTGATTCTATGTTAACATAGCACATCCTCTTAACATGATCAGAGGTGCAAACATGCAGAGGTCAGAAAAAGCAGACTGCTGTGTCTCAGTTGGTGCAGAGGCATTCAACTGTGGATTATGAAAAAGATATAAACAGTCACACCCTATAACCTGCTCCAACTTGTGTAGATGAATCATTGTGTCTGAGATTTTGGTGTAGTTTCGATTTGCCTCTTGTAGTGTTTTTGTGTTTTGTGTTTTGGTTGGAAAAACAATTATTACTTCAGAATCTGCCTGAGTTTTTTTCACTTGCAGGTAAACACCTGTTTGCTAACGCCCTGCAAAGCACTCATTGTTTACCTGCTAAATTTTCACTCTTTAATTCACTCTTAAAATATGCAACATGTTGATTTTGTTTAGTTTCCTCTCTGTCAAACCAGACTTGGTCAGTATCCCTTGAAATATCACATGTGGCTAACAATCTTTGTTACAAACTTTCTTTGAAAAAGAAATTTAAAATCATTAAACTATTATCAGTTATTCCACTTAAATAGCTTTATTTGTAATGCATTAAATCACAACACAGGTAACAAGATAAAGACCTTAGAATATCTTTATTAGTCTTTAATTTTTCTTATTGTCACTTCTTTGTCTTCCTGGCTAGATTTGGTTACTGAATCATCCCTTTAGAATTACAAGGTTCTAACTGATATTTTTGACGAAACTGACTTATCGTCAATTTCTTATTCATTGACCACTAATCAACAATTTGTAAGCAATTTTTTTCAATTATATACAACTTTGGCCATTTTATTCACAAAACAAAAAGGTTCTATCTCCAAAATCAAACTTTAACTTGGTGTTTTAAGGTTCTATTATTTCATATCTCAAAACTGGTCAGAATGCAGACAGAACCTTATTATTATAATGGGACGAAATATTAATAAATAACTTCAGAGACTAAGAAAGCATTAAAAATCCATGTCAGTCTGCTTCAGCTCAAAGAGGAATGAAACTCCAGGTGGACTCACCACAAACAGCAGCAACACAAACGCTGGTGCAGAAACTCGAATCATGACTGGAGAAAACATGTCTGGAACAAGTGAAGCAACAGAGTGCCAGCAGCCTGGCTTCATGCATGGAAGGGACTGCGCTGCTTGAGGTGAGGAGTACTGCTAAATGAGGAAGAGACACACATTCACACACACAGCACACACCCTTTAACACCTCCTCTAGTGAAATAACACAAATAGCAGCTCCATTTTGATGTCTGCAGGTCCGTTAAAATCATTTTTGGTGTGATGAAACTGTGTCTCTGTTTATCTCTTAGATCATCACCTGATCACCTGATCCAGAGCAGATTCTGTTCAAGATAAAATGAACTGATTCTTTGGTTACCATCTCTGACTTCTCAGGTTTGAGTTTTTGTTACCAACAAACACAAAGAAAGTCTGGATATGTTGAACCTGCTTTTTATTCAGATCCCAGTTTAAGGCAGAAACAGTATCTTCTCAAACCTGCATACTTTCTAATGTCCATCAGGGGGCGACACCTTTGATTGTATAGAACCCTGAAAAATTAAGTATTTTTGAGCTGTTTTCTTTCCACATCCTGACATTCTGGGATCAGATCAGTCTTTGTCATGGAGCTGAATTGTGAACATACCCCACACATGAACACAGTAGACTTCCTCAAATTTCTTCCGGAAAGCAGTTTTGTTTTTCATCTTCAGTTTTCAAACTGTTTTTTTTTAAGTTTTCCCATGGCCCATAACCTCCAAAATCACTTACCATCATTTACTCATGTAACACACAGTATATTACAGCAATATCAACAACTGCAGTACTGAACACCATCTGAGTTTCAGTCGAAGCACTCACAGCAGGTCCCAGAAAACTGTTGTGATCGCACCTGTGATCAATGTTTCCATTACATTTTTACCAAAAGTAAAAGAACAGTTAATTAATTAAAAACATTTTTAAAAATGTAATTCTTCAAGACATTTGCAAACATGTATAACTGAAATTTTATGCATTTAGAAAACTAAAATAATCAATTTGATCAAATTAATGAGCATCAGGAGGTTTTGGTGAAGCAGTTTAAGACCTGGACTTCTGCATGATTGAGAGGCAGCTTCACAGAGTTCACTGATAGTGTTTTAATATCTGTTCTAAACTGAAATCTGGCCCCAATTTAATAAATCCCATATTATAATAATTAAAGAGACTCAACACAATGAAAACTAATCAAAAAACTGACATTTCTAAAAATAAAAACTCAAAAGAAGCATGCCACATAAAGATACCACAGTGAGCACTAACACCAAGTGACAGCACCACCAGAATCAAATTACTCCACACTTATAGTGCAACGAGCAACTGCTGGTTCTGTTATATAGTGTTGGCGGCTTCCTGACTGCCTCAAAGCAATTCTAGCAGTTGGTCACTGACTCAGGAGGGGAAAGCCGTGTATAGTGTTGGTCGGGGTGCTTCTGACTTCAACTGAGGATATAGTTGCAAAGGAACACTTTGCAGACCTCATTCATTACACACCTTCTGTAGAAGAAGCAGAGTCTGGGGATGGTGTGGGGTGATAAAAAATGATTCATTTTTGGTCAAACCTTGGATTCAAGAAGAACAACACAATTTTTGTCCTGGTTATGAAACGCTGGACCAGCTCTTTATCCTCTCAGAGACATGTGACTGTGTGTGGCAATCTACACATGTGTTCTGTGGCTCCGGAGAAGGTGTCATGGCCCTTGGTCTGCCTATGCATGCCCTGCCACTTTTTTGCTCTCTCTCTCTCTCTCTCTCTCTCTCTCTCTCTCTCTCTCTCTCTCTCCCAGTTCTGGTCTCCGCCCTCTGAGCAGTCAGTCACCTGGAGGCTAAGAAACACACCTGTTCAGCACACTATTTGAGCTGGTGAGCTGCCATTAGTCTTTGCTGGATTGTTGATTGTATCACAGTTAGTGTTGCTGGCTCATGTACCTAGCTTGCTATTGTTGCCTTGTTAATTTGGTTCACTACTAACCTGCTTGTTTCCTGTTACCCAGACTCCCTGGTGTTAGAGAGGAGAGGCTAGCCACAAGAGAAGAAGATAAAGGATTGCAAAGTTTGGACTGGAGTAAGAAGCCCTGAGCCTTCTGGAGGACATTGCATTATCCATTGATTTGAACTCTGTAAATAAACCTTGCCACTTGCATGTTCCTTGGGGTATCATGTGGGGGGGGGGGGATGCGGGGATATACGGTGTTTGGCTTGTTGTTGCGAGCCATTTAGTCCCTGTACAACTGCAGCAAGAGCTTGGTTCCAGTTGCCAGTAATAAGTCGGTTTTGTTTCAGGTAATGAAACTTGGTGGGTGTTGAGACCATGTTCCTCAGCTATAAAAGGGTGGATATTTATAATGATATGTGGAAATTCTAGTACAAACCCAAATGTAAATGACATGATAAATAACAGTAAAGTAGAATATCAGATTCAATTTCTTGGTGTGAAATTAGAACACAAAATCAGCTGCAAACCTCAAATAAAATGTTACCAACAAATCTACCAAGAACAATGACAGGCCTGAGTAAAAAAACAACTGTTGAATCATGAATCACTTCATATGCTTATTTTTAAATGACTAAAGGTGTGAGGTCACACACACAAAAGTGCGCTTCAACAATTATGTATACTTCAAAAATGGGCAATCAGAAGAGTTAACAGATTTTCAAGAACACACTAATAAATTATTTTTGAAATCACACATTCACCTGACTGAACTTAACACTTAATCAATTGTTGCATCGGCAGAGAAGATTTGTTGATCTTTTCACTGGTAGAACTCACATAACTGCAACTCAACACACAAATGCATTTTTCTTACAAATGTGGCACCATTTAAGGGGAAATAAACAGGCTTTCCAATGGTATAAGATTTATTGCCAAGAATCATTGTTATAACAAAGAAATAATTCACCAAACACAAATGTAGTTTATATGGGTGTGTGTGAATTTGTACACACACCCATATAAATACTTATAAAAATACACAGAACGCTAATATACTGGGTATTTGTACAGTTGAATGATTATATCTTTGATTACTCTTTATTCTTTAAAATGTTCAAAGTAAACTTTTCTAAAGGGTGACTGCAAATCAGTGAATTAATTTGAATGATTGCCTTTACCCTGTGATGAATGATTTCTATCCTGAAGGAAATGGTTTCTTCCATGACAATAATGCACCATCCCTAAGACACCACGAGTCACTGAATAGATTGATGAGTGCTCAGAGCAAAAGTCTCTAGCCATTAGGGCTCTCTTAGAAGAACTTAGAAGTTTTCAGGGACCCAAAATGCAGGATGTAAAAAGCAGGGAATGAAATGGAAAAGCAAACTTTAACTCCTGATAATAAGTCCCAAAAGTAAACATCAAGAAGGTAACACAAGTTACTGAAAAATTTACAGTACTGAAAAGGTAAACACAACGAGCCAGACACAGGTGCAAGCAATCAGGACAAGACATACAGGGAGCAACACTACTCATATCACAAAAAAGAAAAGTTATCACTAGAATTCACTAGAGTGAGAATAATGAAACAATAAAAATAATAATACAAAAATACCACAAAGAACAACCAAAGTTTAAAATACGTCAACACATTATAGAAGAATTTAAAAACAGGACTCAAGGACCACAACTAGGGACTATGACAGGAGGTACCATTTGCTGTTGGAAGGGATTTATCTATTTTATTGTCATTTATGTGCTCACTCATTGGCTCTGCACACCTCTGCAAGAATCTTCAACTTTGATCCAATTGGAGGTCATTGTCTGACTCAGCCCACAGAGCCAGCAGAGCAGCCCACATCCTCATACAGTAACAATGTCTCCTACATACAGTTGTTTCCTTTGGACATCTTTTGAGCCTTTGCCATTTCTCAGCAGATTACTCCCAGGACTCAGATCTTCTCTAGACGCATGAAGGTTGTTGTATTCTACGGTCTTTGCTAAACGCTTTTTAAACCTCACATTATTTGCAGGGGGCACGTCCCTCGAAGCACATTTACATTGGCAGGAGAGCAGCAACAGAGGAACACCTGTAAAAGAACAAGTTTGATTCAGAGCTTCAAAATGTGCTGCAGTTATTCTTCAGAGGAGATGCAGTATGTCACAGTCTGTAAGACTCATACAATGAGTCCAATACTAGTGACTTCTTTAAGTTTTGGGTCCATTTCAGTTCTTACAAAGAGCTGATGTGATTAAGTTTAATTACTTAAATCAATTATTTAACAGGGGTGGGTGTAGTGAACAGTGACTGCAGAGTGTGTAAGATTAGTAGCAGGTTTGTTGGTGCAACAGTAATGTTATTAGTTTGTGTATTCCCATTCATGAATCCCCATCTTTATATTGGGGGGGGTCCCCTGGTCAGGCTCTGCTTTATGCAGATGATGTGGATCTGTTCGCCTCATTAGGCTACTGAGAGTGAAGTGACAGGAATGAGAATTAGCACCTCCAAGTCTGAGACCATGGTTCTCAGTCAGAAAAGGGTGGAGTGCCCTCTCCAGGTCAGGGATGAGTTGCTTCCCCAAGTGGAGGAATTTGGGAATCTCGGGGTCTTGTTCATGAGTGAGGGTAGAGGAGAGCAGGAGGTTCACAGACAGATTGGAACTGCATCTGCAGTGATGTGGATGCAGCTCTACCAATCTGAGTGTTAATGACTGAGTGGAGCATTAAAGCAATGCAGTCGATTTACCGATTCATTCATATACCTATCCTCACCTGTGGTCACAGGCTCTGGGTAGTGACTGAACAAATGAGATTGTAGATAGAAGCATCAGAAATGACTTTTGTCTGATCAAAATTATAAACCAAAATAATTGTGTAACACTTACAAAGCAACAGCAGCAGCGCAGCCTGTACTATTATCCCAGTGCCTGCAGGTCCTAAGTGCACTCCTTTAATTGGCTGATTGTTGCCACCTCGTTTTCCACACCTGACTCCGTCCTCACAGGTACAAACTCGGACTGGGATTTTTTGTTGCTCTGGACAGGCCTTTCCCTGCTGATCTTTTACCATTATTTCCACCTCATAGATAGCAGGCCACATGTACTCCTGAGCCCGCAAGATAGCTGCAGTGTCTGTCAGAAATGACACAACAGAAAGGTGAGACATGTAGACAATTAATATGTATTACTCCTAATATGACAGCATTATGGATTCAGTTAAATTGAATTAAATTTAGTTGAATTTTATTCATACAGTACAAATCCACAAGAAGAGTCATTTTAAACTGTTTTATATTGTACAGTAAAGAGCCTATAGTATTAGAGAGAAACCCAATAATCAGATGATCCCCTGTGAAGGTGATGTTGGGGAGGAAGAGCTCCCTTTCAAAAGGAAGAAGCCCTTAATAGAACCAGGCTCAAGGAGGGACAGCCATCTACCATGACTAGTTGGGTTTGAGGGGAAAGAATGAGAGCACAGAGAGATAAGGTCAAAACACTCAGTGCAGGAGAAAAAAGACTAATGTTAGTTATGAAGTAAGGTCGCACAGCAGCTTGAGCCTTTAACCCTTTACCTACCTGCTCTACCATTTGGTAGAGAGCGATACTGTATGATAAAAACAAAGGGGTAACTAAAAAAGGCTGATTGTGGTTATTGTGGCCCCAAATGAATACAAAAAAAAATCCAAGCTGTTTTCTTGGTAGGGTAGTTAAAGGGTTAATAGCCCAACTAAGTGGATGGATGGTTCAGGGTCACATGATTCAGCCCTAATTATAAGATTTACCAAAAAGAGAAGTCTAATCTTAAAAGTAGAGGAAGTGGCTGCCTCCTGAACCTAAACTGTTGGCTGGCTCCACAGGAAACAGGCCTGATAGCTGCAAGCTCTGCCTCCCATTATGCTTTTAGAAACTCCTGAAACCACAAATAAGTGTGCAGTCTGGGAGCAAATATGATAACTAACAGGTCTCTAAGATATAACGGAACCTGAGTGTTACAGATTTTGTATGTAAGGAGAAGGGTGAGGGTAGGTATGCAGACTGACTGGTAAATCGACAGTGTTGCTTTAACGCTGCACTCAGTCTCTTCACTACAACAGACTGGTACAGTGTCCACTTCACTGCAGATGCAGTTCCAATCTGTCTGTCAACCTCCTGCTCTCCTCTCCCCTCACTCATGAACAAGACCCCGAGATTCCCAGATTCCTCCACTTGGGGCAGCAACTTATCCCTGACCTGGAGAGGGCACTCTGCCCTTTTCCTACTGAGAATCATGGTCTCAGAAGGAAAATTCTCATTCCTGTCGCTTCACTTTCAGGTAATGAGGCCAATAGAACCACGTCATCTGCAAAAAGCAGAGACAATATCCTGAGGCCACCAAAGTGGAAGAGCACCACTGTTAGCTGTCTTCCTGAACATTAGAGGCAGAGCCAGCAACAGCTTGTCTAGCACGCTATGTAGACTGTCCTCTGGTCAAAAACCAGAGGTTCCTCCCAAAGGAGCAACTGATGCAGCTGATGTCTGTTTTTCACTTTCACTGGGCAAAAACTGCTTTCGTGCTTGCCCTGATAATACAGATTTATTAAGCAGTTTAAATTGTAAATTATAGGTATAAGTTATGACTGTGCTACTAGTAGTTTAACTAAAACTTCAGCCAAAAGTCAAGATGAGCTAGTGGACCTGAAAAAGCTTACATGAAACTCTCATTCATTAAGCTGAAAGCATAAATAAATGCTATTGTACATTACAACAGAACAGAAACAGTGATACAATACCACAAACACCATCCAAGCACCACTGAAGACTGGACTTAAGTTTCTAAACTTTCTGGTAACCCACCGATGACTGACTGACTTAGTGGCACTGTAAGAACATAACCTTATTTATGAAACTGACTCATGTGAATTCACGTTTTTTTTTTGAAAAGAGAAATTGTGAAAGATAAAACACATTAATAAATTAAAAAATTAAATTCTAAATTTTCACGTGTGTCTGTATTCCATCTCTTTTACTGGAAGTCAGCTCCTCACCATTGAGATGCTCCATGTGCCATTTTCCTTCAGTGCCTTCTGGGATGATCTCAAACTTAAAAGGAGGTCCGTTAGGATATGAATCCTCATCAGCAGCATTCACAATGACAGCATCCTTTATGGTGCACATAGTGTAGATGTCACTGGTCAGGATCGGGCAGTGGTCATTAAAATCTTCCACCTCAAGGGCTATGGTGCCAGTGGCTGTTTTAGCAGGTGTGTCTGTGAAGCAAAAACAAAAATAATAACAAACAATTCATCATTTTCCTTTGAGATTCTTTGATTTTTCATTTCTTCAGAGAATCCATTCTGTACCTCCTGTAATGCAGAGTACTTCAGCAATATATATCCCATTGACCAGGTGTAGAGAGTCCCTGTCAGGTATCTTGTTGAGTTTGATCTCAGCTGTCTCTGGGTCAATAGTCAGCCAGCTGCCAGGGTCTGAGCCTATGGCATACCTACATTACAAATAGGCCACAAACCAGTTATTACTGTCCACAGAGGGTGAAGATAACATAGTAGTTCATGCTTCAAATGCATGCAGTGACCTGACATTTGCAGCCATTTGTCCAGTGTCTTCATCTATTGCAGGGTAGCGAGCTATAACCTCTGTAATGTTGAAGGAGGTGCCTTCATCTGGGATGGGAATAGCTTTGACTTTGGGGTAAAAATGTAGCCCCTCAGGCTGGTTCTTCACATTGATTTTGACTGGATAGATTTTGTTTTTTTCCCCCCATTGCCACGATGATGCTCCAGAAAAAGGTCCTGCAGCAGTTTCATCTACTCTGCCTCCAACACGTCCAGATGTCTCAGATCCATTAAATGCTGGGGCCTTGTTCCTTACAGCTAACCCCAATTCAAAGTTCTTCACATCCTCGTAATCCACAGGCTGTGAAAAAGCAGACAAAACTGAAATATCAGATAATGCAAACTAAACCAGATTGTGTTTATATGCAACTATAATTAGGTTGTTTTCTAAGGTTGATGCAAACTGAGCTGTTGTTAGTAAAAATAAATGTTGTGGATTTAGATGATGATCTCACTTTAAATATTTCTGGGTAACTCTTTATAATAACTGCAGATTAGAAAGATCACTTGTAAACATGGACATGAATTACTTTGCTGAATGAGCTCATATGTAACATGTTTAATGAGAGCAGTTTTATATTTTATGAATGACTGATTATTGAAACGTCTTCAGTTAAAATAAGAATGAATAAGGTTTTCACATAACAATAGGCAATATTTCACAGAGCTTCATAAACGAGTATGAATATCACAAATAATGCATCCATATTTACCTGATGTTAGTTTAGAGTCAGTTGGGTATCTTCAGTCAGACAAGTCAATGTCCAGTCTGGTTCTTTTCCAAAGTGCTCCTTATTTAACAAGTAAGTTGAGATGTTCAGTGTTGTGGTTTTACACGGGTGAACTCGGGTCAGTGATGAGAAAAAGGGCATGTTTTTTTCCTCTGGCACAATGAAAACTCAGAGCAGCTCAGTGTAAGAAGGTGATCAGGATCATGGGTGGCTCACCATCTCCTTTGTCATGGAGAATCCCAAATTGATGGAATCTCAAAACCTTAGCCTGTATGTTAATGCAGTAGGAAATCCATACATTAATGCAACACTATTTTTCAATTTTATTTATTTTTAGCAATTCTCACACAGATAACTTCTTTTGAATTGATGTTTTACAATCATAATCAATGATTAAATAATGCTTAAAAGTTATGCTTGATATAAAACAGGCGAATCCTCTGTGTGAGAACTGCTGCACCACATATGGTGTTTCTGTAGGTTTATTTTCTATGTTAGAGTAGTATTTTGAGAGTTTTGATCTTATATTTTTTGTGATGGCTGAATACTGGTATTTCTTGATTTTGTATACACACAGGGTTTTTGGGATCCCATCAAAATACCATTTGCTTTGGGATTCTCCATAATAAAGCAGATGTTGAGCTACCTGTGATCCTGATCACCCTCCTTACCCTGAGGAGCTGCTCTAAGTTTTCATTGTGCCATCCATACTTTTTACATTTTAGCTGAGTCACCTGTAGAACAGGTCATCGGGTGGATTTTTCCTTTAATTGAGGAGCACTTTGGAAAAGAACCAGACAGGTGAATATGGATACATTTTTTGTGATATATACACTGGTTTGTGAAGCTCTCTGACATATTGACTATTGTTTTGTGAAAATCTTATTCATGCTTATTTTAAGGTTCAGTGAAAGTACTCTGTGACTCCAGCTGCTTTTTAGTGTCTCTTTCTCTCTTAAACCCTCCTACAAACACAGACTTGGTCCTGACGCCTTTTCATATTCTGCAAATATTAAGTGAGTTATGTTTGCATCTTGTAATAAATATTTATCTGTTTGTGTCACTTTGTGCTTTGTCTGTTTCCCTTTCTGTTGTGAGATTGCTGAGACTTGTTTGGGTCTTGGAGGCCGTGCTGCCCTTTCAATTTGTTTTGTAAATGCTTTGTAAGCTATAGATGGTCCTCACTTTAGATGAGGTCACACAGAATACACAAGAAGTAGTCATCTGAATTAAGAATTAATTGTAATATGAAAAAAGTAGATGTAAAGCCTCTATTAACACACAACAAACAAGTAGCTAATTTTCATCATGTGTAGCTAAATATTCCATGTATTTAAATACTTTTTAATTCTTTAAGTTTATGAACCGTTAATAACTTGTAATAAATCCTAAATAACTTGTTTGTATTTGATTTAATATTTATTTAGAACCAGTAATTCCATCATTTATAAAGGTAAAACTCCTTTCATTGAAATGTAATATGCATTTATTATGCAAAACTACACATTCACATCCATGTTTATAAATGACATACTAAGGAGGAGTAGTGTATTATGACTTAAATGTCGCATTGGGGTGGACTTCACTCCCCGAGACGCAAGAAGACAGCAAAAATTTATCTTTGTACTGAGGGAAGAAATGACAAAGATAGTACGCAGTGACTTAGATGAGTAACTTTAATCTAATTACTGGACTGCAAATAGTAACGTATTAGAATACTCATTACTGATTACTCGTTACCACGTTACTGACATCACTGTATTATTTATATAGTGAGTAGTTATTTATATCTATTATACATTATGGGTGTGTGTGTATGTTTACGTCCTTGTTTTTTAAGCATCACAACTGATTAAACCAAATTACGTCCATAATAGACGGGATTAAACGCACATGACTTAATGCACACAAATATAATATCTACCAGATTCAGTCTGGTTGTACTTGTCGAGCATTAAGATGCCCTCGTTGGTGCTGGGGTCTGTTATAATGCTGAAATATCCGGCCTCATTACCTCTGACAATATCAAACACAGCTGCCCAGTTATCTGTGCCCTTCAGATCAGGTCCTCCACTTGAGCCTCATCACCTCCACACCCTTTGATTTCTCCTCGATGTTTCCCTCTACTACAGTGAACATAAATTAAGTTTTGTTCAGTTCACCAGAACTTTATCTGTTTTAAATTAAAGTGTGATTTATGCTAGGAGTATATCAAAATTTCTGGGTTACACCAAAACCATCTGAAAAGTCCTTTGGAAATATATTCAACATGCATCAATATACAACATAAATTGCTAATGTAGAAAACATCCAAGAAAGAGAAGCACCTGCTCTTTGTCCAGAGTGGGAAGGTGGTTGTTCACGTCACGGATGTTTATGGTGACATTGGCAGTTCCATTGTTTCCACCTGGTGCACCATTTAGGTCTTGGCCTCTTACAGTCAGAATATACTGATCACATTTCTGAAATCAGAAGGAATTAAAACAGCAACTGAAGAAACGCCTGAACTGTCCAAAGTTAGAGTTTCAGTCAGATTTGTAATGTTTATCTTAGTGGTTACTTTTCAGAAGCAAAGACAGAGAAACTGAAGGAAGGGCGAATGCAGGGGGGGTCACTGAATGAAAATAAAAAAGAATTGATGTTTTTTTTGCAAAAGTTTGAGCAATTAAGTTCCAGCTGTCCCACAGTTTAGCTCACTCTCCATCATCTGCAGAGGTACCATATTATAGCTGAAACTGCACTGTAACTCCAAAGTCCTAACAAGCTGTGATCTGCAGAAAACATCACTGCACTGTAATAAATACACTCTTTCCTCCCCACTGTTGGGATTCTGTGCCCTGAAATTACATATGGTACCATTTAGTGCTGTGATGACAATGATCACTTTGCTGCTGAGATTCTCTAAAACCTTCTTAACTGAATGCGAGTGGACTGGATGAGCTGGTTTCCCTCATTTCTCATACAGCACACACTGATACTGTAATATTATCTAACATTAGAAAAAAACCTGTTAACCAGTCTCAGCTGAGCCCTGTTGGTACAGTTCATACCTCTCTCTCCAGAAGAGGCTTCTTAGCATAGATGGAGCCATCTTCTCTGTTAATGTAGAACCGGTCATCAGGTGGATTCTGATCTATGATGGTGTAGGCAATCTTAGAATTGCGATTCCCTGGTTCATCAGCATCAGTTGCTGTGACTTTCATAACAAAAGTACCTGAAAAACACCATGAAATTAAACAATCATAAAATGCTGTGTAAGAAACACACAAAAAGTTAATCTTGTCATTTTGTTATTCAGTGTGATTTTAATAAACAGTGACTTACACTTTACCACAAGAGCTTAAAGCTGTTGTCGTATCAGTCTAAGTAGTCTATAAAACCATTTACTGTGAATACTGGATAAAATTTACAGACTTTATATGAGTATAACAATTTAAATGCTTTACATTTTAGATAAGTACCCACCTCTCTAAGTAGTAGTACTTGTTGACAATAAAACAATCCAAAGGGCTGAAATTGAATTGGTCAAATCTTAATAGTATCATTATAGATAATAATTTATCATTTAAACCTCACATCAGACAGCTAGTGTCCAAATTGGAACTTAAACTAAGCTTCTTTTATAGGAATAAATCTTGTTTCTCTCTTAAAGTGAGGAAATACTTGGTTTCCACAACATTTTTACCCTTATTGGATTATGGTAACTTGATTTATATGAATGGGCCTAGAATTTTGGATTCTGCTTATCATTGTACTTTTATTACGGGCTGTGGAAATCATGTTCATCACTGTTCGTTTTATGCTGCTGCTGAATGGTCATCTCTGTAGTCCATTTTGAGGGAATGTGAAAATAGGTCTTGTGGTAAATGTGACTGCTTTTAACATCACGCTTGAAAATATCTGTTACTGCATTTATTTTGCATATAAGCTTTAGATTGTTGATTGATAATGTCTTTTTATATTTTTTTTATTTGTTGTAATTTTTGCTGCTCTCTTGGCCAGGTCTCTCGTGGAAAAGAGATTTTTAATCTCAATAAGATTTTTTACCTTTAAATAAGGGATAAATAAAATAAAATTAACACACTGCACCCACATTAACCTCTAAGTCCATCCATCCATCCTCTTCTACTTATACTGTTCAGGGTCACGGGGGGAGGGTCTGACATAAAGCGAGAGGCAGGGTACAGAGCAGCCTGTCGCAGGGCCAACACAGAGAGACAGACCAATTAA